>CAWUFW010030674.1:0-16794 GCA_963921515.1 Calotriton arnoldi
TAACGTGCAATTCATTAGTTGTTGGGCATCACAATGACTTCAATTAGCAGAACATAGATTAAAAATTCACAGATGTTTAAAATATGTTTTGCCTAGGGCCCCAAAAATCCTTTAGATGGCATTGGTCTCAGAAACCTGTGCTGTCAAGCCAGACCTAACAAAATAAAGGTGACATTTTAATTTAGACAGAGAAGAAACCTCTGTAGAATTTCCTTCATTTAGGATCCCCATCTTACACAAGAGATCACTTTTGAAAGAACCCTTTCGAGGATCCCTCGATCTGAAAGGAAAATGGGTATTTGGAAGAGAGAGTATGACCAGACTTGTCCAAAATTCACCAAAGTCAGCCTAAAATCATATAAAAGTTTACTTTTAAAACTGATCAACTGCTGTAAGGGCACTTGCTGAAGACATTACATTTAAGATCGCTGTAATAGATAAGTGTCAAGACTTTGAACTCTCTCTGATTTCTAACTGAAACAAGCATTTGCAATGCAATCGGTCTCGCCTTTGGGACCTTATATGTATTTAGCTATGCAGCACATTAGCCTGGGCCCTGAAACATCTACTGTTCTTTAACATGGAGGGAAAGTAAGCACCAAACTGCGTGACATGCCAGATATGGGAACACATGAGAGAAATATTGCCTTTCAGCGGAAATGGTATAGTCCAAAGCTCTGTTTTCAATATAAAATCAGAGCCTTTGGTGGTCATATCACTGAAAATACAAGATTTGAAAAAATATTGTCTACGGGTGCTTGTGGAAGATAATTTCTATGGACTGGAATCTAGAGAATGCTAAAGTGATTCTGGTATTTTACTGACCTCTGCTGGTCGTTTTCTATCAAGAAAGTTAAATAGAGGCAGTTGCCAGAAAAATTAAAAAAGAAAGTCCCTAGGCAGAAAGCAATTCTGGTATTTTACTGACCTCTACTGGCCGTTTTCTATCAAGAAAGTTAAATAGAGGCAGTTGAACAGAAAAAAGTCCCTAAGCGGAAGCAGACAAGTCCTAGGGCTGATCTCCAGAGCCCACAAAGTACATACACATATAAGTATATACTAAAGTATATACAAGAGGTCTCGAATGCTTGATCTAAAAAGAAATTGTTAAAAGACACTTGTGTGAGGCATAAGGGTTGGCTAGCATGCCTTGTAAACAGGGCCACTGGAATTATGCACTTGTGTGGCTGCTGCGATTTTTACATAATTTTAGATTAGCCACATTTGCCACATAATCCATCATCTGACGCATAATCTGCAGATTTTAACAAAAAAATAATTCTAGCACAAAAGGTTCAAAGGTTTCAGCAGCGAAACGTGTAGCTGAGCAGCGGAAGGCTGTTTAAAAAGGTTCCCTGGTTGTATATGTGGGTGTTAAAATGAGGTGCAACCAATGCCTAGACAGTGTTAACAGGAGTAAAAATAGCAAAATAATAATGAAATACTATCACAAAATGTGCTCCATTACGCCGCATAATTTGCCTTTTCTTGCCACATAAATTACTCAACCCTACCAAATAATTTGGCCCTCCTCTGCCGCATAATTCCAGTGGCCCTGATTGTAATACTTACATCCCTGGAGAGCAGCATGACCTGTTCTTTTAACCGCACCCCAGGCACGCTCCACAGAACAATCATGAGAGGAAAATATACGTGCTCCAGGAGGGCCTATTACGATAACTAATAGGGATAAAATGACTGCGGTTTGTGCCTTTGCCTGATAGATTGTTTTCGAGTTCAGTCCAAGCTGGCACAGTAACAAAATAGTGTACCTTGAAAGAGGCGCTGGGGCTTGTACTGAGAGTCCAATGTTCTGCTTCATTTATTTTCCATTTTCTTTCTAGAACTGTATTTCATTGGTATGAGCTGGAGATAAAATAGCATGCTCACTGACCCAACTTCCTATTACAGGAAAAACCCAGACTATATCATCAGCAGGGTTTTCATCAGATTTGGAATATCCCGTCAAAGAATGGGACTCGTGAGCGAAAGTTATTACTTTACATTACTTGAACAAATACACAGTCTATCAAATTCATCTGCTTTCCAATTCTTAGCATTTGGGGAGTTCCCAAATGAGCGGTACACTATTGGATGTAAACAATGTCTTAATGTAACTTTTCCACTGATGCTACTAGTCTGTCAAACGCACTACCCTGTTGGAAGATGTTAATATTACTTTATAGTGCATGGGATTCAGCAATCCCTGTCTAAACGCCCGTCTCTAATTTCTTTATAACTGGTGACTTGTGAAGCATCCAGTCATTGATTACAAAGAAAAGAATTAGAAATCATCTGTAATAAGTTATAACAGTCGAATTCAACTTCTGACATCACAATGCCTGCTGCCAGATCCAGCAGCCAAGGTGGAAAGGCAGGTTAGGTCATGAGCATAATTAAAGCAGCTGTTTTCAGCTACAAAATCGAAATTAGTTTTTCTTTCTGTGCTCTATTTTTCTAGCTTACAGTGACAAGCAGAAAGAGCATGTTTAATTTTTGCCCTCCTTAGACAATTATAGAAAAGTTAGAATGTGTCTGCATGTTTCTACACATTTCAAGCTACTACAGCTTTATTGTTTTGTTAAATTAATTGTATTGAACTGCTTCAAAAATCTTTTTTAGACAAATACCTAACAGATTTTTGATGTGTTTAATTTTACACTAGAAGTTCTATTTTTATTGATCATGCTTACAAACATGTTTTCTCTTTCATATAAAAGAGCTATGCACCAATGTATGAAGTGGTTTGCGGGAAACAGTGAAGTGTGACCATGTATTATATGGGATAAAGTACCTCCTGCTGTACATTATAAGGATATTAAAAGCCACCTCAGAGTTCCATACCTTATAAAGGAATTCAGCCTTTGGCCTCATTCCTCCATATGGTTATGGAACTCCTCTGTGACTTGCAATATCTTTATAATGTACACCAGGGGTATTTTTTCCCTTACATTATCCATTCTGTCCTGGTGACATATAACCTAAAACGTACTAAGTTAAGAAATACAAGGATTAGTTTGTTCATATTATGGAAACCATATGAAGAGCACCAAAGTGCAGATTTACAAAAGAACTGCAGATATAATGAACTACATAGGGCTTGCTGTGCAAAGCCATTCAGTAGTCACAAACGCTGTGAGTTTGTGACCACCAAAAGCCATTTTATTTTGTGGGAAAATTCCTCTTAGGGCTCAGTCAAGAGTATCTCACGTGTAAAAGGGCTTTTGCAAGCCTTTCCAAATCACACTAATAGAGAGAGAGGGCATGAAAGGGGTATATCCCCCTATTCACAATTTGCAGAGATATGTATCAATAGTGTTTGACAACAATTGTGATCACAAACCATTAATCACTCCAGAGGGAGGTAACAGGTTCTCAAAGGGAATGCTTCCCTTTTGGGAATCATGTCTTAAAGGGAACAGTCATTGTTTCAAAGGTCCACTACCTGTTCCCCTCGGTGAATTCATAAATGACAAGGGTTGTTTTAAAAAACATATGTTTCAAGTTTGGAAATTCAAATGCAGGGATTGAGACCTGCTGTGCCTTGCAGGTCTCCATGTCTATATTTACAACCAATCAAAATTTTGTGGCACATTAAGACTCACCTAATAATATTCATTAAGCAGTGGGTTATGCTTCGCAAACCAGTTGGTGCACTCATTGCATGGGTTCTTATGGGTACATTAGGTTCTTAGCTTAGTGATTCCAAAATCATTTTTGGATACTTATCATCATCATGTGAGGACTATCCATAAAGAGATAAATATAGAATTTGTACAACTACAAATCAATTTGACAATTTTTAGGTGGGCTTGCCCAATTTTAGCGTGTCCCTTCATAACTTGCACACACACGCATTACTTACACTTGCCTCAGTACTTAGGTACACTGAAGTGCCATTCTGAAGCTCTGTCATGATCTCATGGTCCCTCCAACCCTGACCTATGGAAGTGAGGCTCTCAGTGGAAAGGACTGCACCATTATGAATAAAATGATACTCAAAGTATATAGGACAACCTTCCAATTACCACCTTATACATCACCAGCACAAATCAGGCTGGAGTTTGGCAGCATTGCCAAACAATCTCTAGCATGGAAGGCAGCCTTCACGATCTGCTGTCACAGACTAAAGTTGGCAACAGAAGGCTCCTGAGCCACCATCTATTGTCTGAATTGGAAGAAAGGCCGAGTTGCCTGGCACAGACTTTAAAAAATTGGCTGCTTTCAGTGCTTGAGGACAAAGATAGCCTGTCCAAATGCAGACATGGATGGATGGTACTCCATAGTTACACCGGGCTGAAACCATAGAGCTACTTAAGTGAATCTCACAGCAATAAAGTTAAGCCACGGTTCATGAACTACAGGCTGGGGATATTACCAATTCTAAGACATTACCCGCCATGGAAAAGAAGGGAAAGCCAAGAAATCTGCCAGCTATGTGACCAAGGGCCGGAGGACATTATTCATGTACTTTACTTGTGCAGCACTGTTATGGGGGGACGGCAGGTGCTCCTGTGCAGAAAATGGAAAGATTGAGGAATAAGGTCCTGCAGGAAAGTTCTACTTTGGAACAACAGATACTGGACTAAACTGTCCAACAATTAAATTTTTTCAGAAGTTTGGGAAAAGGCTGCAGCCAAGGCTTTAGTGGACGTAGGGGGAGGGAACAGCTTACAGAATTAACCTGGCAATGCTGACTTCCAGCACTACCGAGTTTATAGCCCCAGTAGGATCCACTCAATCTGCCCTATATTTCACACTGAGTGTCTGCACTTTAAACCTTAAAAAGCACTGCACACTTTATATGCTGCACCTGCACTTCAACATCTATAAAGCCCATGACACTTTAATTGCTGCACTCGCATTTAATTCCCACAGCGACTAAATCAATCGCTAAAGAAGCTAAGTGTGCATCTCCCGGGAAGGCTGGGTATCTTTAGGCAAGTCTGTCTTAGTTTTTTAGGAATTTTAAATCTTAGTTATTGGCCGCAAAGCCTTAGGGCCTACAAATTTAGGGGGCCAACAATCTTGAGTAGTAAGGTAGATAGAGGAGCCTCTCCATCAAATGTTCTTACTTAAGGTTGAGGCAAGAGGGTTTTAAGTTTTTAAGTGTTGACCATGAGATCTCACAGATGATAAACTCTGCTAAATATCTCTTATGCAGATGCCTTGATGTGTATGTTTTATGTGTTTTATAATGTGTATTTTGTTCATTACATTGCAATGGTTTTTTAATCAAGCAATAAAGATTTTCTTCAAGATACATGAAATTTATTTCCACCATTATACTATCAGTGGACCCAATAACAGCCATCGTCATGATATCAGCCTCTGCAGGGCAGGGATTTAAGGGTACTGTCTCCAACAAACTCCATCGCTGCTGCCCTTGATATTAGAAAACAACTATACAGATTCCTGGAGTGAGCCCAGCTGCTGCCATTTATGAGATGTCTAACAGTACAACGATGTGCTGTATAGATGACTCTCATAAAATGCAGATTTTCATTGAGTGATTTATGGATTTCCTTAACTTGTGACATCAGTCCACATACAACCGTGGCCTGGCTTTTAGTTGGGCTAATGGGCATGGTTGGGTGATCCAGCATAATACCAGTCTCATTTGGCAGTAGTTCTGCAGCTAGGTATGTTGGACATATATTTAACCGAAGGAGTTACTGGGTCAGTATCTGGGGTTAGTGGGATACACCTACCATGTTAGCTGTGATAAAGTATTTTTTTCCACATTCTGGCTTCACATGACACATACATGATATGCACTATCACATGCCCAAGCAGTAAAACTATCTCTATGTGTCTTAATACCCATATACCTAAGTCCTTACAGAACCCCCGATTTCTTTGTTAACCTCCTTCTACACCCGGTCATCTGCCAGGGGAAGAACTCTCCTGAGCCAGATTTGCAGGCAGACTAAAAGATTCAACCACTTCAAAGGCTGGTACCAGATATATATATATTGGGCCCTTAGACACTTGTGCAATACACTCCTAGAACTATGTAAGACTTCAGAAGGACTGGCTGGACCCCCAGATGACAGCACTGCTGCTTGAGGCCTGCCTTGCTCCCCAAAGGCCAGCCCTGCTGCTTGAACCCAGGACTACTAGAGTTACTCCAAGGACTAGTTGGCTGGTCTCCTGTGTGAACTACAGGGACATAACAAGGTCCAAAAACCTTGGACTCTGTATCTGGCCTCTGATGGCGTGAGTCCTAACCCCCATGTGCTGCCAACCAAGTCCTGGACCCTTGAAAGTGGCGTTAGAGTTGCTGCTTCTGCTTAATTGCAAATGTTAGAATCAACAGAAGACCGGGGACTACCTGCAAGTTAATCCGCATAAGGTGCATTGCTGGTCAGCATAACAGTAGTAGCTTGTGCTAAGTTCTTCTCCACAGCAGCAAATCTTGTTTAGTGTGATCTCCGAGCAGTGGTATCCGGCCTTGTGGAGCCCTCTACCGCTTGCCGCTTTGTCTCACTGGAGGGTTTCAACTTTCAAAAAGATGTCTATGTCCGAAGGTAAAAATCTTCACTGGGCTCGATGGTGACAGGCTTCCAAATCACAATGACAACCACCCCGCCTAAAAATCCAACTTTTCACACTCAGAACATTTTCCCGCCAGCGTCAGTGTATTTATCGAGACCCTGTCCAGCGGTCCCTGGAAGACAACTCCTCTTTGGACTCAGACTGTTGCCTTTCCCCGTGGACCTCTACCTTTTCCTGGGCTTTTTCTCAAAATGTCTTCAAATTCTGAAGGTAAGCCAAGACCTGGCCTAATCCACCTTGGGTATCCCAACAGAGCTCTATCATGATCAGCCTTAACTTTTGATTTCATCCTGGTCTTGCGTGATTAGACACAGAGTGTTGGCGCTTTGATCTTTTAGGTGCTAGATTCCACCAAAAACTTTAAAACTTCATAGCTCTGATTCTACTGATTAGATTTAATTTGTTTTGGTGTAAAGGTATCCTATTTTTCTAAATTGGTTAGAAAATGTTCTTGTGTTGTGTTTTCACGTTATTTCTATTTGTGTGTGTTAGACTTGGCATCTTTTGGCGTGTTTCCCCTGACTTTTTGCTTTCTGACCTCCCGGTTTTGACTGTTTTTGCTGGTGTAATGATTCTGCGCACTTTCCTCACTGCTGTCCAGTGGGAAAGTGCAAGTGCTCCTGTATAAAATGTGTTTTGGATTGGTGTTTCCATGATTGGCCTATTTGGTTTATGTATCAGTCCCTTGTAAAGTGCACTACGAGTGCCAGGGCCTATAGACCAAATGCTGTTGGTGGGCTGCAGCACTGGATTGTGCCACCCACGCAAACAGCCCGTAAAGTGTAACTCGGGCCTGCCATCGCAGAGCCTGTGCGCAGCCTGGGGCTGCCATGTCGACTTGGCAAGTGCACACACCTTTTCTACATGTTAGTCACCCCTAAGTTAGGCCCAAGGTACCCCTGTGGGCAGGGTGCGTTGTATGCGAAAGGTAGGACATGCCTTGGTGTGTGTGGCATGTCCTGATAGTGAATTACAGCCTAGTTCGTTTTTCACTATTGCAAGGCTACCTGTTCCCCCTAGGCCAGAACGGGCAGTTTTGATTATTACAGCTTATAATCCTAACTGACCCCGGGAACATGGTAGAAATTCGAGTTTAGTATGCCTGGACTCAGAATGATAAAATGCAGCTTTTAGTGAAGTTGGTTTTAACAGTCTGTGTTTGAAAATACCACTTTTAGAAAGTGGGTATTTTCTTGTCTAACCATCCAAGCCTGCCTCTGCGAGGTTGTGTATTCCTTGTCTGGAGTGTGAGTGACAGGGGCTGGGGGATGCCAGGAGACAGGGTGAGTCAGCGCAGGGCTGAATAGCAAGATCTACATGTAGATGGGTGGGAGGGGTCGCACCTGGGCCCTGAATAGGACAGTGCCTTCCCTCCACAATGCTGGCTCCACCTCCTGTGGTGCGTCTGATGTCCCTGGCCTACTCACTGAAAGAAGCGACGGAGACTTGTCAACAAAGTGCTCCAGAACTGGTTTGGACTAGGCAAAGGCCTCTCTGCCGTCAGAGAACAAAGGAATTTGGGATATAAATATTGGGGCCCTGACCCCATGAATTTAGATCTCGCTGGAATCAAGGAACCTGCCAAGACGAAGAGCTGGAAGAGCTGCCAGGAGGAGTACTGCCCCTTTGCTGTGTTGTTGCTTTGTTGGGTTGGCCTGCAGCTGCTGCTTCTGCCTTGGGCAGTGAAAGGACTGGACTGAACTTTCTACAAACTTGTGCTGAGTATCTCCAAGGGCCTGGAACCGAGCTGGCCTCCTGTTAAGAAGTCTCAGGGACTGCAAAGACTTCACAACCCTCTGGGTACCGCTTCTGGAACGCTGTTTCAGTTGCCACAGAGGAAGGGAACCGCAACCGACTCCGTCAACCGAATCCATCCCTGGCCGGTGACCTGTTTGCACCGCAGACCGCATCGCCCCGCTTCGCATCGCAACCCTGGTCTCACCGTGGGCGACGTCCGACGCCGCCAACATCGAGCCGCTGCTTGCACCGTGAAGGGTGGGCACCGCAGTTCGCATCGCATCGCTTCACTGAACCAGCCGGACCCGACCGACGCGGTCGCTGCAACTGGCTCAAGAGTCGTGACCGCACCGCATTTGGGGCACCGCTCGCACGTCTGCGACGCCCCGCTCCGACTCGCACCGCTGTCCGACGCCAGCTCCCGCACTCCGGCTTGGTCGCCTGCATCGCAACCTGTCAGCACCGCATCGAGCATCGTCTCGCCCTGCATCGCACGCCTTGGACTCACCGACCCCGTCTGCACGACGCTCATCGAGCCGCTGCCTGCACCGCATCGAGGGACACGCACCTTGCATCGCTCCGTCTTGCACCGCAACCGCGACGAACGCCGACTGGCTCGTACACTCCGTACCAGCCACAAGGAGAAAAGGTACTGTAACCGAGTCTGTTCACGACTCTGCTGGCCCGTATCGACGCGGTCGGCTGGAACTGTTAGACTCTGTGGTTTTCAGCATCGCGGTAGGCTCAGACGGAGCTACCGACTCGTACGAACTTTGTTTTTGGACTATTCCTGCAAAGAAGAAGTTACCTTATCAAGTATTCATTTTTAAAGTACAGTATTGTGGATTTTCGTCGTAATTGGTCTTGTCTTGAGTATATAAAATATTGGTTATTTTTCTAAACTGGTGTGGTGTCCGTTTGTAGTGCTTACACTGTATTACTGTTGGTTATGTGCAAATGCTTTACACACTGCCTCTGAATTAAGCCCGACTGCTCGTGCCAAGCTACCACGAGGGTGAGCAGGGGTTACTTCACGAGTGTAACACCCTTACCCTGACTAGGAAGAAGGGTCCCTACTTGGACAAAGGTGCCAACCCTTGCCAACTAGAGATTCCATTTCTAACATTGGTTGTCAGCGGTGAGGATAGGACTTGTGTTTGCACTTGACTTACAGTGATTGGTGTGCACTACTACCATATCGCAGACCATTACGTACTACATACTGGTCCTTTTTCTTTTGGCCTATTTTTGATCTCGCCAGTTTTCAACTCACTACTTTTGTCATGCCTGAATCAATTGCATCATCCGTTGCATCTCTGGAAGTTATCTTTGAGGAGGATAGGTTGGAATCCTACGCCGTAAAGGAGCTACGGGCGATTTGTAAAAACCTGAAAGTCCAAATTAAAGGCCTCACAAGGAAGGAGGAGCTACAGAAGGCGCTGAGGGCCTGGGTAGCCACCAGACATGCCAATGGGCAGCCTGGTAATCTCAGTGAGGAGGTGGAGGAGCCTATTTCCAGAGTGGATGTGCTTTTGGGTAGGGGGGAACCCGCCAGATCAGGCAGCAGCAGTCTGTCCCCAGAGGAGCTGGAGGACAGGCGGGAGGCAAGGCAGTTTGAGCAGCAGAAGCTCAGACTGGAGAGTGAGCGGGAGGGAAGAGATTGGCCATAGAGGAGAGGAAGATGCTCTTAGAGCATGAGAGAGAACTGAAGGAGCTAGAACTTAGGAGTAAGTCAGGCTCAGATGGTGGCAGCAATTCGTCCAGAAAGGCAGACAGGATTGTGCACATTCCCAAGAACGTAGGCAAGGAGTTCAAGAAGGGGGATGACATACAAAGGTGGTTTCAGGGTTATGAGGCAGCCATACACATGAATTGGGTCCCTGAGGAGAATTGGGGAGCAGGATTGTGGCCACTTTTCCCGGAAGAAGCAAGGGATGCTCTGATAGCTTTGGGTAACGGGTATCACCTCACCTATGCTGACATGAAGGATGCCCTTCTCACGAAGTATGGTCTTACTCCTGAAAAGTACAGGGATCAGTTCAGGTCCAGTAAGAAGTCTGATGCCAACACTTGGTTGGAATGTGTGGATGTGTTCTGCAGGTCTCTGGATGGTTGGGTGAAGGGCAGTAGTGTAACAGATTTTCAGGGGCTCTACAACTTGATTGCATGGGAGCACTTGTCTAGTCTATGTTTTGCAGATCTGCGCCAGCACCTAGTTGATAGTAAGCTAACTGACCCCAGGAAGCTTGCTATGGAAGCGGACCGCTGGGTGAGTACCAGGGTCCACAAGAAAGCGTTTGGGGAGACTCAGCCAAAGGTGGGCAGGGTCCCCAGCAGAAAGGTGGGGGGACAAGGGTAAAGCACAGGAGTTCTCTAAAGGGCCCCAAACTAGTACCCAGGGTAAAGGTTCCCAGCCCCCCGGTGATAAGAAGAAAGGGGTCTCCACAGGGAAGCCTGTTGAGACCGGCCCCCGCAAGTGTTATGCATGTGACCAGGTAGGTCACTTTAAGGGGGACCCCAAGTGCCCGAAGGGGACACAGCCGCCCATCGGTGGACAGTCCAAAGTGTTGGCTAGTGTAGCGCTTGGGGAGGAGGGGTGCCCACAGGAGGGTGGGGATCCCGCAGAAATGACCCTTGTCTCACTAGGGGACAGTGAGATGGTCCCAGGAAACCAGGTGCCCCCTAACACAAAGAAATATAGCACCTGGGTGACCATTAATGGGAACAGGGTAGAGGCTCTCAGAGACACTGGAGCCAGTGTGACCTCAGTCCGGTGTCACCTGGTGTCTGAGAAGCAAGTAGTCCCAGGAGCATTCCACCAAGTAGTTGCTGTAGACAACTCAGAGCGCCAATGTATGGTGGCGCAGGTTCCCTTTGAATGGGGGGGGTCTCAGGTCCCTTGAGGGTGGTTGTGAGCCCTACCATGCCGGTAGATTGTCTGCTAGGAAACGACCTGGAGCAGTCCTCATGGAAGGAGGTTGAGCTCAGGTCTCACTTGGAGATGCTTGGGTTGCCAGAGTGGGCATGCGTGTCTACTCGGTCAATGGCAGCCCGAAAGGGTGATCAAGAGGACTTGGAGCCTGAAACAGTGGCCCAAGTCCCTGCCAAGAGAAAGGGCAGGGGGCGCGGGAAACCGGCCCCCGAAGTTCCCACGGACCGGGAGGAGGCGGACCTCGAGGGGGACGCCCCGGTGCCTACAGGGGAGCAGGTAGCCGAACTGGGAGACATCTCTGAGCTGACCCATTGGCAGCAAGAAGGGGGTCCCACCAGGGAGGAGTTCTGCAAGGAGCCGAACGAGTGCCCTACTCTGGAGGAGGGTCTGCGGCGGCAGGCTGCAGACCAGGCAGCTGGTAATCAGTCCGGGTCACATCTGATCTACTGGGAGAGTGGTCTCCTATACAGTGAGCCTAAGGTTGCTGAGCCTGGGTCAGCCTGTGTGCTGGTGGTACCCCAGCGCTTCAGGACCTTCCTACTGGGTCTGGCTCATGACGTGCCTTTGGCAGGACATTTGGGGCAGGACAAGACCTTTGACAGGCTTGTCACCCACTTCTTTTGGCCCCAAATGCGAAGTCAGTCAGATGCACACTGTAGGTCTTGCCAAACTTGCCAGGCAAGTGGTAAGAGTGGGAGGAAGGTCAAAGCTCCTCTCCAACCTTTTCCTGTTGTTGGAACACCCTTTGAAAGGGTAGGGATGGATATAGTGGGGCCACTGGATCCCAAGACAGCCATGGGCAACAGGTACATCCTGGTCTTGGTGGACCATGCCACCCGGTACCCGGAGGCAATCCCTCTCAGGACAACGACGGCGCCAGTGGTGGGCCGGGCGTTAATGGGGATCTTTTCCCGTGTGGGATTCCCCAGAGAGGTGGTTTCTGATAGGGGGACCAATTTCATATCGAAGTATATGACATCCCTGTGGAAGGAGTGTGGTGTAACCTACAAGTTCACCACTCCTTACCACCCACAAGGAAACGGTCTGGTGGAGAGATTCAACCAGACCTTGAAAGGCATGATCAAGGGTCTAACAGAACCCATGAGGCGTAAGTGGGACGTCCTCTTGCCATGCCTACTCTTTGCATACAGGGAGGTGCCTCAGAAGTCTCTTGGGTACAGCCCCTTTGAGCTCCTGTATGGCCACCCTGTCAGAGGACCTCTGAGTTTGGTAAAGGAAGGCTGGGAGGCAGCTCCCAGGAAAACTCCCCAGGAGGTATTTAGCTACATGCTGGCCTTTAGAAACCAAACTGCCCGCTTCAGGAAACTCGCTCAGGCGAACCTAGAAGCCAGCCAGGAAGAAATGAAGAGATGGTATGACCAGAATGCCACTCTGGTCGAATTTCAACCTGGGCAGAAAGTGTGGGTCATGGCTCCAGTGGCACCTTGTGCCTTGCAGGACAAGTGGACTGGGCCATATGAGGTAAAGGAGCGCAAAAGTGACGTCACCTACCTGGTGGATTTGCAGGCTCCAAGGAACCCTTTGAGGGTCCTTCACGTGAACCGCCTCAAGCCCCACTTCGAGAGGTCCGAAGTGAGTATGCTCTTGGCGACAGATGATGGGGTGGAAGAGGAGAGTGAGCCTCTCCCTGACCTCCTGTCTACCAAGGAGCATGATGGGTCAGTAGAGGGTGTGATCCTCTCCCCTACTCTGACTCAGGAGCAGCAGGGGGACTGTCGCCAGTTGTTGGGACAGTTCGCCCCACTGTTCTCTCTGACCCCCGGTGTTACTCACTGGTGTACCCATGACGTGGACACTGGTGACAGCCCTCCTGTGAAGCACAAGATTTACAGGTTGACTGACCGGGTCAGAGCCAGCATCAAGGAGGAGGTCTCTAAGATGTTGGCATTAGGGGTGATTGAGCCCTCCCACAGTCCTTGGGCCAGCCCAGTGGTCTTGGTCCCAAAGGCTGCGGCGCCCGGTGCCACTCCAGAACTCCGGTTTTGTGTGGACTACCGTGGGCTCAATGCCGTCACCAGGACTGACGCGCACCCCATCCCCAGAGCTGATGAGCTCATTGATCGGTTGGGAGCTGCCCGGTTCCTCAGCACGTTTGATTTGACGTCTGGGTACTGGCAGATTGCCTTAACCGATGGGGCCAAGGAGAGATCAGCATTCTCAACCCCAGAAGGTCATTACCAATTCCGGGTGATGCCCTTTGGGTTGAAGAATGCCCCTGCCACCTTTCAGAGGTTGGTCAATCAGGTGTTGGCTGGGCTGGAGGATTTCAGTGCCGCCTACCTGGATGACATTCCTGTGTTCAGTTCCAGCTGGGAAGAACATTTACAGCACCTTGAGAAAGTGTTGAGGGCTCTGCAAGGTGCAGGCCTCACGATCAAGGCCAGTAAGTGCCAGATCGGGCAGGGTTCTGTGGTGTACTTGGGACACCAGGTAGGAAGCGGCCAGGTGGCGCCCCTACAACCCAAGATTGACACCATTCTGGCTTGGGAACCCCCAAGACCCAGACAGAGGTGAGAGCCTTCTTAGGTCTCACCGGTTACTATAGGAGATTTGTTAAGGGCTATGGCACCATCGTTGCCCCCTTAACAGAGCTGACCTCTAAGAGGCAGCCCAGGAAAGTGATCTGGACTGAATCCTGCCAGAAAGCTTTTGATGCCCTGAAGGCAGCCACGTGCACGGCGCCCGTGCTCAAGGCACCTGACTTCTCCAAGGAATTCGTCGTGCAGACTGACGCTTCAGAGCATGGTGTGGGAGCGGTGCTCTCACAACTGAACGAAGAGGGCCTGGATCAGCCTGTAGTCTTCCTTAGCAGGAGACTACTTCCCAGGGAACAGAGGTGGAGTGCCATAGAAAGGAAAGCTTTTGCTGTGGTCTGGGCGCTGAAGAAGCTGAGACCATACCTGTTTGGGACTCACTTCCGGGTTCAGACAGACCACAGGCCCCTCAGATGGTTGATGCAAATGAGGGGTGAGAATCCAAAACTGCTGAGGTGGTCCATCTCCCTACAGGGAATGGACTTTACGGTGGAACACCGTCCTGGTACAGAACACGCCAACGCAGATGGTCTGTCCAGGTTCTTCCGCCTTAGTGAAGAGAACTCCAATGGGGTTGGGTAGTTCTCCCTACTTTCAGCTGGAGGGGACATGTGTTAGACTTGGCATCTTTTGGCGTGTTTCCCCTGACTTTTTGCTTTCTGACCTCCCGGTTTTGACTCTGTTTTTGCTGGTGTAATGATTCTGCGCACTTTCCTCACTGCTGTCCAGTGGGAAAGTGCAAGTGCTCCTGTATAAAATGTGTTATGGATTGGTGTTTCCATGATTGGCCTATTTGGTTTATGTATCAGTCCCTTGTAAAGTGCACTACGAGTGCCAGGGCCTATAGACCAAATGCTGTTGGTGGGCTGCAGCACTGGATTGTGCCACCCACGCAAACAGCCCGTAAAGTGTAACTCGGGCCTGCCATCGCAGAGCCTGTGCGCAGCCTGGGGCTGCCATGTCGACTTGGCAAGTGCACACACTTGCAAGTCCCTAAACCTTCCCTTTTCTACATGTTAGTCACCCCTAAGGTAGGTCCAAGGTACCCCTGTGGGCAGGGTGCGTTGTATGCGAAAGGTAGGACATGCCTTGGTGTGTGTGGCATGTCCTGATAGTGAATTACAGCCTAGTTCGTTTTTCACTATTGCAAGGCTACCTGTTCCCCCTAGGCCAGAACGGGCAGTTTTGATTATTACAGCTTATAATCCTAACTGACCCCGGGAACATGGTAGAAATTCGAGTTTAGTATGCCTAGACTCAGAATGATAAAATGCAGCTTTTAGTGAAGTTGGTTTTAACAGTCTGTGTTTGAAAATACCACTTTTAGAAAGTGGGTATTTTCTTGTCTAACCATCCAAGCCTGCCTCTGCGAGGTTGTGTATTCCTTGTCTGGAGTGTGAGTGACAGGGGCTGGGGGATGCCAGGAGACAGGGTGAGTCAGCGCAGGGCTGAATAGCAAGATCTACATGTAGATGGGTGGGAGGGGTAGCACCTGGGCCCTGAATAGGACAGTGCCTTCCCTCCACAATGCTGGCTCCACCTCCTGTGGTGCGTCTGACGTCCCTGGCCTACTCACTGAAAGAAGGGACGGAGACTTGTCAACAAAGTGCTCCAGAACTGGTTTGGACTAGGCAAAGGCCTCTCTGCCGTCAGAGAACAAAGGAATTTGGGATATAAATATTGGGGTCCTGACCCCATGAATTTTGATCTCGCTGGAATCAAGGAACCTGCCAAGACGAAGAGCTGGAAGAGCTGCCAGGAGGAGTACTGCCCCTTTGCTGTGTTGTTGCTTTGTTGGGTTGGCCTGCAGCTGCTGCTTCTGCCTTGGGCAGTGAAAGGACTGGACTGAACTTTCTACAAACTTGTGCTGAGTATCTCCAAGGGCCTGGAACCGAGCTGGCCTCCTGTTAAGAAGTCTCAGGGACTGCAAAGACTTCACAAGCCTCTGGGTACCACTTCTGGAACGCTGTTTCAGTTGCCACAGAGGAAGGGAACCGCAACCGACTCCGTCAACCGAATCCATCCCTGGCCGGTGACCTGTTTGCACCGCAGACCGCATCGCCCCGCTTCGCATCGCAACCCTGGTCTCACCGTGGGCGACGTCCGACGCCGCCAACATCGAGCCGCTGCTTGCACCGTGACCTGTGGGCACCGCAGTTCGCATCGCATCGCTTCACTGAACCAGCCGGACCCGACCGACGCGGTCGCTGCAACTGGCTCAAGAGTCGTGACCGCACCGCATTTGGGGCACCGCTCGCACGTCTGCGACGCCCCGCTCCGACTCGCACCGCTGTCCGACGCCAGCTCCCGCACTCCGGCTTGGTCACCTGCATCGCAACCTGTCAGCACCGCATCGAGCATCGTCTCGCCCTGCATCGCACGCCTTGGACTCACCGACCCCGTCTGCACGACGCTCATCGAGCCGCTGCCTGCACCGCATCGAGGGACACCGCACCTTGCATCGCTCCGTCTTGCACCGCAACCGCGACGAACGCCGACCGGCTCGTACACTCCGTACCAGCCACAACGAGAAAAGGTACTGTAACCGAGTCTGTTCACGACTCTGCTGGCCCGTATCGACGCGGTCGGCTGGAACTGTTAGACTCTGTGGTTTTCAGCATCGCGGTAGGCTCAGACGGAGCTACCGACTCGTACGAACTTTGTTTTTGGACTATTCCTGCAAAGAAGAAGTTACCTTATCAAGTATTCATTTTTAAAGTACAGTATTGTGGATTTTCGTCGTAATTGGTCTTGTCTTGAGTATATAAAATATTGGTTATTTTTCTAAACTGGTGTGGTGTCCGTTTGTAGTGTTTACACTGTATTACTGTTGGTTATGTGCACATGCTTTACACACTGCCTCTGAATTAAGCCCGACTGCTCGTGCCAAGCTACCACGAGGGTGAGCAGGGGTTACTTCACGAGTGTAACACCCTTACCCTGACTAGGAAGAAGGGTCCCTACTTGGACAAAGGTGCCAACCCTTGCCAACTAGAGATTCCATTTCTAACA
>CAWUFW010030675.1:0-16793 GCA_963921515.1 Calotriton arnoldi
AAAGCACCGACCGACTCGGATCCGGAAAAAATACCGACCGACACGTACCAGTGGCGCCCGACACGCCAAGTACGATGCAAGCCGCGATAAATCCGACCGACACGTCAGGAAACCAAGCCGACCGACCGAGCCGCTCGGAAAATAGCAATCCGGCCGGAAAAACACGCGAATCCAACCGACCGACACGCACCCGGAACAAATCCGACCGAATCGTACCCGCCAACTCCAACCCGCAAAGTACGATGCAAGGCGCGAAAAACACGACCGAGTCGGACGGAGGACAAGCCGTACGACCGACACGCATACAAAACCGAGCCGAAGCAATACAATACACCGCGACCGACGCGTACGCAGCATACAAAACTGCACAAACACAGCGTGAACGAAACGGAAAACACCGTACGAGACCAATGCAGGGTCCGACTCGGTCACAAGAACGTTTCCAACATACACAAACAGCACAAAGGAAAAATCAACCAAAAAAAGGCCAAACAAGCAATTACCAAGCCAATAAATACTGGGGGGTGGGGACAGAGAACAAAGACACACCCACAACTCCACCTATATAAAGGACACAAATCACTACCATGAGCCTTTGCAAATGCCATTTCACTGCCAGCACCCAAGAGAAAGCAACCACACACCCACAGCTCATCCCTCACACAAGCCACACACCATCAGCACACCAACAAATACCTACCTCACATACACCCAGCAAAACACACACTCACACACCCTCACCTGCACACCAACACACACATCACTCACCATCACCACCCATCACCATGCCCCCCAAGAAGAATCCCAAGTTCCTAGATTGTGAATTGGAAGTCCTGGTAGACGAGATCCTCAGGGTGGAGCCACAGCTGTTTGGCACTCTGGTCCAACAGACCCCCATGTCGCAGAAAACCAAGATGTGGGAGAGGATCATCAACAGGGTGAACGCACAATCATCATGTCGGCGCACAAAGACGGACATCCAGAACAGGTGGTATGACGTGCGCAGGAGGGTACGGGACCTGCTGAAGATAGACTACAGCAACAGCCAACAGACCGGCAGTGGCCCTCCTGCCAAGCCAATATACCTCAGGCCCTGGGAGGAGAAGGTGCGGGCCATCCTTCCGCCAGTGAGCGTATATGGACTAGAGAACATCCCAGAGCCTGGTGAGTACACAACAAATGTACACAATAAACTGCCACAAAACACACACATCACTGTCAAGGGGAGAGTCAAACCATGCACACATAGCAATTACACAGCAACTAGAACAGAATCATCCCAAAATGTGTATGTCAGTCAGATAAACACAACACATGCCATCAAAAAAGTCACATCCAACTGTGCCAACACATGTACAAACACAACCACAACTACAGCTAGGCAGTGGCACAAATAGAACTAACAAACACATCCACACATGTAGCCACCACAACAACACCAACACACAGTGAAGACCACTCAAAGGAAGGAATTCTGTGTATGCTGGCCAAGTCAGTGTAGCCAATAGCATCATGGGAGTCGCAGTCACACATATTGCCCGCCCCAAAACTGTCCCATCAACACCACCATGAACCATGCGCACATCACAGGGAGTGGAGAAGGACTCACAAGATGGCTGACACTGGCTACTGCTGTGGGGAGCACAAGGCCCTGCTGCCAACTGTGCACCAACAAACAGCAGGACACCACTGACTGACATCCTGAGAGACAACTTCCACTCCCTGCAATGCAAGCACGTTCCATGGTGGGATATCTGGCTGGCTGGGTGGGAAGGGGGACTTGCAGCACTGACTATAGTCACCAGCACCTCCCCTCACACCCCCCCCCAACACAAACTCCACAGTACCCACCTGGTAGAATGCAATGCCCTCCATCCTAACACAAGATCCCACAAAGCACCACCACCCTGGGTTATGTTGTGTGAAGCACAGGGACACTCTTGGGACTCTTAGCCAAACAACTGCCAGGACAACACTCCCAGCCATCCTGTCAGCACAGCCAGCCCACCCCACAGGGAAGCAGAGTCAAAAGGAAGGAAGCATGGGCATGCTGGGAAGGGGGTGGAGGCAATAGCATGATGGGAGACGTAGTCACAGACATAGCTCACCCCCACAACTGTCCCATCAACACCACCCTGAACCATGCTCACATCACAGGGAGTGGAGAAGGACTCACAAGATGGCTGACACTGGCTACTGCTGTGGGGAGCACAAGGCCCTGCTGCCAACTGTGCACCAACAAACAGCAGGACACCACTGACTGACATCCTGAGAGACAACTTCCACTCCCTGCAATGCAAGCACGTTCCATGGTGGGATATCTGGCTGGCTGGGTGGGAAGGGGGACTTGCAGCACTGACTATAGTCACCAGCACCTCCCCTCACACCCCCCCCCCAACACAAACTCCACAGTACCCACCTGGTAGAATGCAATGCCCTCCATCCTAACACAAGATCCCACAAAGCACCACCACCCTGGGTTATGTTGTGTGAAGCACAGGGACACTCTTGGGACTCTTAGCCAAACAACTGCCAGGACAACACTCCCAGCCATCCTGTCAGCACAGCCAGCCCACCCCACAGGGAAGCAGAGTCAAAAGGAAGGAAGCATGGGCATGCTGGGAAGGGGGTGGAGGCAATAGCATGATGGGAGACGTAGTCACAGACATAGCTCACCCCCACAACTGTCCCATCAACACCACCCTGAACCATGCTCACATCACAGGGAGTGGAGAAGGACTCACAAGATGGCTGACACTGGCTACTGCTGTGGGGAGCACAAGGCCCTGCTGCCAACTGTGCACCAACAAACAGCAGGACACCACTGACTGACATCCTGAGAGACAACTTCCACTCCCTGCAATGCAAGCACGTTCCATGGTGGGATATCTGGCTGGCTGGGTGGGAAGGGGGACTTGCAGCACTGACTATAGTCACCAGCACCTCCCCTCACACCCCCCCAACACAAACTCCACAGTACCCACCTGGTAGAATGCAATGCCCTCCATCCTAACACAAGATCCCACAAAGCACCACCACCCTGGGTTATGTTGTGTGAAGCACAGGGACACTCTTGGGACTCTTAGCCAAACAACTGCCAGGACAACACTCCCAGCCATCCTGTCAGCACAGCCAGCCCACCCCACAGGGAAGCAGAGTCAAAAGGAAGGAAGCATGGGCATGCTGGGAAGGGGGTGGAGGCAATAGCATGATGGGAGACGTAGTCACAGACATAGCTCACCCCCACAACTGTCCCATCAACACCACCCTGAACCATGCTCACATCACAGGGAGTGGAGAAGGACTCACAAGATGGCTGACACTGGCTACTGCTGTGGGGAGCACAAGGCCCTGCTGCCAACTGTGCACCAACAAACAGCAGGACACCACTGACTGACATCCTGAGAGACAACTTCCACTCCCTGCAATGCAAGCACGTTCCATGGTGGGCTATCTGGCTGGCTGGGTGGGAAGGGGGACTTGCAGCACTGACTATAGTCACCAGCACCTCCCCTCACACCCCCCCAACACAAACTCCACAGTACCCACCTGGTAGAATGCAATGCCCTCCATCCTAACACAAGATCCCACAAAGCACCACCACCCTGGGTTATGTTGTGTGAAGCACAGGGACACTCTTGGGACTCTTAGCCAAACAACTGCCAGGACAACACTCCCAGCCATCCTGTCAGCACAGCCAGCCCACCCCACAGGGAAGCAGAGTCAAAAGGAAGGAAGCATGGGCATGCTGGGAAGGGGGTGGAGGCAATAGCATGATGGGAGACGTAGTCACAGACATAGCTCACCCCCACAACTGTCCCATCAACACCACCCTGAACCATGCTCACATCACAGGGAGTGGAGAAGGACTCACAAGATGGCTGACACTGGCTACTGCTGTGGGGAGCACAAGGCCCTGCTGCCAACTGTGCACCAACAAACAGCAGGACACCACTGACTGACATCCTGAGAGACAACTTCCACTCCCTGCAATGCAAGCACGTTCCATGGTGGGATATCTGGCTGGCTGGGTGGGAAGGGGGACTTGCAGCACTGACTATAGTCACCAGCACCTCCCCTCACACCCCCCCCCAACACAAACTCCACAGTACCCACCTGGTAGAATGCAATGCCCTCCATCCTAACACAAGATCCCACAAAGCACCACCACCCTGGGTTATGTTGTGTGAAGCACAGGGACACTCTTGGGACTCTTAGCCAAACAACTGCCAGGACAACACTCCCAGCCATCCTGTCAGCACAGCCAGCCCACCCCACAGGGAAGCAGAGTCAAAAGGAAGGAAGCATGGGCATGCTGGGAAGGGGGTGGAGGCAATAGCATGATGGGAGACGTAGTCACAGACATAGCTCACCCCCACAACTGTCCCATCAACACCACCCTGAACCATGCTCACATCACAGGGAGTGGAGAAGGACTCACAAGATGGCTGACACTGGCTACTGCTGTGGGGAGCACAAGGCCCTGCTGCCAACTGTGCACCAACAAACAGCAGGACACCACTGACTGACATCCTGAGAGACAACTTACACTCCCTGCAATGCAAGCACGTTCCATGGTGGGATAACTGACTGGGTGGGTGGGTGGGTGGGAAGGAGGTCTGGCTGTCAACCAAACACAATCAATGCAGACCATGTTCACACCCCAGAGAATACATAGAAATGCCCAAATAATGCAGGACAATGTGCCACACCAATATCAACCCCTGACTGTGACAACTTAGGACAATACAATGTACAGGCCCGCACCCCGAGGCACAGTCACAACTGTCAGGTGTGTCAACCACTGATGCCTGCAGAAACATGACATACATTGTTTGTGTCTCCCAAAAACAGGTGATGATAGGGACACAGCAGCAGACGCTGAGGAGTCCCAGTCCCAGGCTCAAGAGGATGCCGAGCTCACTGGCGTCGTACAGCCTCTGTCCTCCTCGGACGATGAAGAACAACCTGGCACATCCGGTGCAAGTCAACATGCTGCACCAGCAGGACCACCAGCTGCAGCACCAGCAGGTCCACCAGCTGCACCCCCTGCACCCACCCCTCCAACGACTGTCACCACGAATACCATCCCTGCCGACATGGACAGAATAAGGAACAACACCAGCGCAGTGACCCTGGACCAACCTGGGGCCATGGACACCACCACCACCACCAACCCCCAAGGTGGACCAGGGTTATCTGTGCGTGCAACTGCACACACTGCACATGTCAGCAGGGGTGGTGGGAGGGGTGGGAGACAGAGGTCGCTGCTTGCAGACGTTGCTGGTGTGCATGAAGACCCACAACTGGTACGCATAGCTGATGCGTACCAGTCCAGCACCGGAGAGCTCAGCCAGGTAGTGGGGCTCCTCAGAGACATTAAACAGCAGCAGGCTGCCCATCATGCCCGCTTGGACTCCCACATGTCCCAAGTGGAGTCACACATGTCACGTGTGGACTCCCACATGTCACGTGTGGACTCCCACATGACCCGCGTGGAGTCCAAGTGGGATGTACTACATGAGATGACGGCGGTGCACAGGGACATTTTACAATGCCTCCGCCAGATGAACAGCAACCAGTCCACACCTCCCTGTGTGCCAACAACATCTGGTACCGAACAAACTGCAACTGCCACAGGGAGGGAGGAGGACTCTGGCGGAGAGTCCCCTGCACCGCAGCAGCCTGCACTTGAGGGCCCCCCCCCAAGAAGAGGGGTCGTCCGAGGAGGGGAAAGTGAGAGGCTGATGGCCAAGCGCAACTCCCAGGAAGCCTGAACCTGTTCTGGATTTTCGCCTTTGTGCACAGACTGTTCACCCTGTTGATGGCAACACTACTCCCACACATTGCATGGGGAGTATAAGTTGGAACAATGTGTCAGACAACAGTGGCCCCGATACTGGGGATCCTGTCTACCTGGACTTTCTATTCATCTAGGAACTTGGGATTGCAAGATTCATGTACAGCACAATCCATCCTATGCACTATTATCACAATAAACACACTAATACACCATACTTGCCTCTGTCGTGATTCCAACGTGGGTGCTGTTATGGGGATGATGAACTGCAAAATTACACAGTGTATGCGAACTGCAACAGCAAGGACAACACAGGCATGTGAGTACAGGCAACGTGACACATATGAGGGAGACACACCACCAGGGCTACACAACACATACACACCTAGGCCATCTGACTCATTGCCTACACTGATGTTGCCAGGGAAGACGGTGCAATGCACAGACACCACACCCATTCCCAGTTGTAGTCAAGTAGCCCACAGGTGCAGTAAGCAAATGGCAGTCAAATGTGTGACCACAGACAACGCACATCACTAAGTGAAGCACAGGTTTATTACACAGTAGCAACATGCCGTAACCACTACAGATGCAAGGTAACCCCACCTGGTAGCGGGCACACAGTCAACAACTGTAGACAGAAGGAAGTCCATGGGTGTGGCGCACATCACCTGTAGGGACACAACAGCTACCAGCCTGGATGTGCAATCACGTCGTCGGTGGACACAGTTCACCAAACGAATCTGAAAGTACCCTGTGAAGGACAGAAATGACACACAGTCAAAAGCAATGCAGTACAGGACAGAACAGCAAAACTCATGCACAATACATGTTACAAGATACCCACCCAGAACCAAGTTAGCATGTCAACACTGTTGGGGAGTACAGCCCACCTGTCACCACACATCGCAACACACATCCTGTCAAGTAGCCCATGGACACACTCCAACAGCACCAGAGCACCACCCACACATCATGCCAACTCACATCATTCACATGACACCTCAGGATACTCACATTCAGCTAAAGAAGTTGGTGATGAGCTGTGTGCGGACATCACCATCACCATCATCATCATCATCGTCACTGGCATCGTGGTCCAGGCCAGGATCCTCCACAGGTGGCGGATGTTGGTCATCGTCATCCTGGATGAGAGGCAACTCCTTCCGCACTGCCAGGTTGTGAAGCATGCAGCAGACGATGATAATCTTGCACACTTTCGCAGGGGCATATGGGAGGGACCCTCCGGTCTTGTCCAGGCAGCGGAAGCGGCTCTTCAGGAGACCAAAGGTCCGCTCAATCACTCTCCTGGTCCGACCATGTGCCTCATTGTAGCGCATCTGGGCAGGTGTCACAGGGTTCCTGAGGGGTGTCAGCAACCACGGCATGTTGGGGTATCCCGAGTCACCTACGGACAGACAAGTGCACATCAGCTGACTTGGAAAAGTGGGCGGAATACTACAGATCAGATCACACACAATGGCACAAAGTCAGTACACACCGACAAGCCAGGCACGCTGGTTCTGCATCTGTGCCATCAACCTGGGGATGCGACTACTCCTCATCACAAAGGCATCGTGTGCTGAACCAGGGAAACGGGCACACACGTGTGTGATGGTCATGTCTGCAAGACACACCACCAGTGCATTGACCGAGTGGTAGTGCTTGCGGTTCCTGTAGGCCTGCTCCTGGGCCTGTGGTGGTACCAAAGCCACATGTGTCCCATCAATGGAGCCAATGACATGCGGCATCCTCCCCAGGGCATAAAAGTCACTCTTCACGTCAGTGAGTCGTCGCAGTCTAGGGAAATAGATGTACCGGTTCAGGAAGAGCAACATTGCCGCCAAAACATCGCGGAGCACACGGCTGAACATGGTCTGTGACATCCCACCAGCAGACGCCACAGTATGTTGGAAGGTACCGGTGGCAAAGAAGTGTAGGGCTGCCATCACCTTCACCTTGGGGGTCAGCGCTGTAGGATACGGCCGGCCAGGCTGCAAATGTGGGGACAACTGCACTGCCAAATCCTCAATCAGCTGCCTGGTGAAGCGGTACCGTCGGATGCTGTCCCGTTCCACCATCGTTGCCAGGTCTGGGAATGGCCGATGGACAGCAGGAGCCCTGCAGTGCAGAGGAGAAGTAAGCAAGATCGTCAGTCACCCCACATATGCGGCATTGAACACACTCAAGATCCCAACATACATCATCATGAGGCACAACTACATGAAGTGTGCAGTACCGGAACGACATTTATGGTACATACATGGCCAACATCTGTCAACACGGTCCTACAGGTGGCATCAATTTGTCCCAGGTTGGCCCATTGGATATCATGATGCTGTGTCACAGTCACCCCCCAGTGACATGTGAGGACAGATGTGCCCCAGGCACCACAGCTCAACGACAGGCACATTCCCAGGGACCCTGTAATGCCACATGGACACTGGCATCACCTGGAGTATCATGTGTACACCACAACAAAACAAACATGACCCCCACAGGTAGTGGCCACACTTGCCATGGCAGGAGAGCCATGGACGTCTGTGACACACACGCACAACATCAGAGTCCATGCACACACAACGTGGATGTGGAGACTGTCTCCCATTGTGCACATGAAATCAGAGACATTGTAAACACTACATGCACAAAGACTGTGGAGGGCCATCACTATTGTGCCACTGGGACACCCTGGCTCAAACATACCGTCCCACATGGGACTCACGGGGTATGTGACATGACATACACAAACACCACTGTGAAATGTGACCATGGCACATGCACAGATATGAACAGTTGCACATCACAGTGGTCACGTACACGTAACACCCAGGATCCTGTCCCCATTAACACGTGCACAGCCTGGGGGTGGCTGCCCACAGGTGACACCCACAGGACAACATGTACACCAACATACACACAATAGGAAATGCAGCCTTACATGCCTTATGATAAGGTTTGGACAGGCTGTCGTGATGTAGGTGTGCCCCTCACTCCCTGGGAGCTATCTGTGGCTGGCATATGTCCATCTGAGACAGGCATGCTGACATATGCCAGTCACATGTACAGTGATGCGTTGTACTGCAATGGACCGATCGGTGCCTCCGGCCGGCCCATTGCATTCAATGTGTGCGGGTACGCGTTGTACCCCTGTGCGCGTTGAACAGCAATGGACCGATCGGTGCCTCCGGCCGGCCCATTGCATTCAATGTGTGCGGGTACGCGTTGTACCCCTGTGCGCGTTGAACAGCAATGGACCGATCGGTGCCTCCGGCCGGCCCATTGCATTCAATGTGTGCGGGTACGCGTTGTACCCCTGTGCGCGTTGAACAGCAATGGACCGATCGGTGCCTCCGGCCGGCCCATTGCATTCAATGTGTGCGGGTACGCGTTGTACCCCTGTGCGCGTTGAACAGCAATGGACCGATCGGTGCGCACCCATTGACAATGGGCTTGCCTGGCAACGGACGCGTTTTTGAATATTCGAACGAGTCGGTTGCTGGAAATTCAGTTGGTCACCCACAACAATGTTGCAAAATAATGTATGTCATGAAGTTGAAGATTTGAAGGATGCTGTGGGCGTGTTTTGGTGCTGCTATTCCATGGATTGGCCAGATTCAGAAGATGCAAACGACTTGGACCTATCACTTTGGACACAAGGGACAGTATCTGCCTCTCCAGCACATATATATTGCTGCATGTTCCCCTGAGAGCCCACTTGCCTGCACTACATGCTCCAGGACGACATCTGCCACTGCACTGCTGCTGTCTCTGCCCCTCTGGACCCTGCAATGGCACGTACTGTGGAGAGAGCCCCAGCCTTCAGCCTTGAAGAGAACCAGGCCCTGCTGGACAGCCTACTTCCACAGTACAGCAAGCTGTATGGGACACCAGGGGAGCAGGTGAGTGTTCTGTGCACTGCCTTTCTGAATGTGCATTTTGTCTGACTAGCAAGGCTGAGAGTCAGCACACCACTGGCTAGCAGGCTCACTGAGTAGTTGTCACCCCCCATAGTGTGTAGTGACTTGCACTGGACAGGTATGGTGCAGTGACAGTGCTTCTGAACAGGGTTTTACTCCCCATGCTATGATACCATGTAGTGACTTCTGGAAAACTGTCCATGGGCAGCCGTGCACTGCCTGGGTACACCATGTGCCCCTGTGATTGCGACATGTATATGCAACTGTGTCATGCACGGATATGTTGCATGTGTAGTAATGTCCTTATCACTTTGTCATCCTGACAGGCTTCTGCCCATCGGAAGCATGAGATCTGGAAGGACATCGTCCGGGCTGTCCGGTCCGTGGGGGTCTACCAGCGCCGGATCCGCAACTGCCAAAAGAGGTGGCAGGACCTTCGGGGCTGGACCCGGAGGATTGCACGGGTCCAGCTGAAGCTGTCGCCTCCTCGCAGGAGGGGCGGAACACGGACCCTGACCCCCCACATGCTCAGGATCCTGGCGGTGGTCTTTCCAGACCTGGATGGGCAGCTGAAGGCCAGAGAGCAGCAAGGAGGGGGTGAGTCAAAGACTGCACTGTGTACTCTGTCTAACATGTTATGTGCCCTCCTCGGGCCAGGTTGAACTGCCACAGTACAGCAGTCATGTTGTCCAGGAGCCATGTCCCTCTATTGTGCACTGCCCACTCCTCATCTGATACCCAGGTGTGGCCCTTACATGCAGGGAATTCTGTCACTTAGGACTGTGTCCTTGCAGTTTGCTTGACTCAAGGTGGGAGACAGCATCTGTTTCCCTGACTCTGTGGTGGGCATCATGGGTGGGTCCATTGCTTACACAATGCCTGTATTCTGACATGTAGGGTAGTGTCACAGGTCTCCCATATGTCCAATAGGTATGACCTGGACAGATGAGGGTTAAGAGGATGTGTTGTGGGGGATGTACATGTGCACTTGTGCAGCTCCAGGACTTGCATTCCCCATGACCTACTATTGTGACACAGTGCAGAGTGTTAGTTGTCTGGCTGCAAAGTCATACATCACTGAGACAGTGATGTATGACTTTGCAGTCATGCCTCCGCCATGGCATGTGTCTACTGATTGGTGATCCTGCAGGGGAGTGACATGTGCTACATGCACACCATAGTGGCGCTGGCTATCAGGACATGGGTGCATCATGGTGTCTGTCGCTGGTATGCATCACATGCATTTCCTATTTGACTCTGGGCATCCCTTACATCCGTAAACCTGTACTGACTCAGTGGCAAGAGCTGTGATGTGTCCACACCGTGTCCTCTGCACTGTCCAACTACTGTGTACTTGGTGCATGTGTCAACACTGGGGTGTTGCAATCCAACAGACACCAGACAGATGGGTGCAAGGCCATGTGGGATGTGAGTGCCATGCTTGGCATCAGACTGACAATTGACTTCTCCTGTTCAATTAGTGCACTTTTAGCAATGTACAACTAATGATGCCAGGGCTTGCTCTGGGATGTGCTGTGCTCACAGTGGTGTGTGCGTTATGTGCAGGTGACTGATGTCTGTCTGTTTCCCCATTGTTTGCAGATACATCCACGGCCACGGAAGGGGACAGCTCCACGGACCAGGAGGAGCCGGAGAGCCAGACTGGGTCAGCAGCCGAGGAGTGGTCGGAGGGACCCAGTGGCACGGAGGGCGAGGGGAGCCACACCGAGGAGTCCTCAGCAGCATCCACCTCAGCTGAGGACCAGAGCAACTCGGAGGATGACTCCCTTGTGGAGGCGGGTGTCAGCAGCCACCACACCCCAGCTAGTGTTGCTGTCCCCGCCACCACCAGCACCACCACCGCCCTCCCATCGGCTCCCATTCCCCAGGTCCGTGGAGGCTCCCATGTCCGGGAGCGTGTCTCCTTTGGGCCAGGCACCGCACCCCCTGCCCCTGTGTCCCCTGCTGCCCTGAGTGAGGAGTCTGTGTACCTCCTTCGCCAGCTCCATGTAGGGCAGACAGCCATGCTGAGTGTCCTCCATGCGCACACCGCGCTGTTGACTCAGCTGGTGTCGTTCATGGAGGGCATCTCATCGGGCATGTCTGACCTACAGAGGGGCAATAGGTCCATGGACTCCTCCCTGACGGCAGCAGTGTCCCTCCTCAAACGGTCCCTCACCCCTCCTGCCTCTGCTCCATCCACACTCCCCAGCACCTTACCCATCCCAGGCACACACACACTGGCACACACCAGCACACACACATCCAGCACACTGACACACACGCCAATGACAAAACGCACACGCAAGCACATTCAGGGGACTGAAGCCAGACTCACAGGGGATGGGGCCCTGGAACACACACACGCATCCACATGCACTGCGCAGTCCTCAGTTCCCTCTCCCTCCAAAGCACCCTCCCTTGCCTCACCTGCAACCCCAAAGTCACAGCAGCTCTTCCTCTGTGACCTCGGCCTCTTCCCCACCGATGAAGCTGCTCCAGCATCCCGGGGGAAGAGGAAGCCCACCCACACGGAGCAGAGTGCCCCTCGCCCCCGGACACCCTCCCCCAGGCGCAGACGGACTGAGGCCCCCACCCGCAAGTCCCCCCGGAGTGCTAAGAGCAAGACCCCGCCACCGCCCTGCAGCTCAGGCACAAGGTCTCCGTCCTCCATCCCTCAGGCCCCCACTGCACAGGTGCCCCCACCACACCCTGCCCCAGGTTCCCCCACCCACAGATATACCATCCCCAAGATGCTCCGGCCTTCTCCCCCTGCCACTTGCTCTCCCAGCACCACACCCCCGCTGCGCTTGTCTGTGCCACTGATGTGGTGAGGGTGTCCTCCCCTCTGTCCAACCCACCTTGCCTGTTCCCCATTCTCCTCCCCTGGAGGTAGGCACTGCAGTGGAGTCCACTACCGCCCTGTCTGACTTGGGCACTGCAGTGGCGGACCTGTCCACCCCATCTGCAGGGTCCACTGCAGTTGTGCCGGCACCCACGACATCTGTGTCATGCCCCCCAGTTGTGCCGGCACACACCATGTCAGACACCTCCACTGCAGTTGTCAGTGGCTCTCCAGCACCCACCACCCCTTCCCTGACTCCCTGGTGAGCCCTGATCCTGTCCCTGCGGTGCCTGGCCTGCCCCCCGGTTGCCCCTCCTAGTGGATTGTCCCTGGTATTGTGCAGGCATGCGTAGGGTGACATCTGCCAGTGTCACCCTGTTTGAACTTTGACAATGGACTGGCCATTGGCCTTTGCTCTTTTTTCAGGACTTCGTTTGGCCTCAACACATATGCTGAATAAAGCAACTTTCTTTTCTCTAGTGCTCATGCTTCAGATGTACATGTTGTTGGTGCAGCTAACCATGCCCTTGCTGCAGTGATGGTGATATCTGGTCTCATGATTATGAAGTGTTACTGTGCAGGAACCCATGTGGTCCAGGGGGAATGTGTCCTATCATGTGGTGTATCCATGTCATCAATAGCAGCATCTGAGGGTGTCATGTGTTCAGTATTTGGCAATGGGTTTCCTACTTACATTGGCAATTTCACATCTGTGGCTTCCACCCCTGCACATCTGTTGTGCCTGCCATCGTTGCTTTTGTCTACTTCCCTGACCGTGTTGCCATCTCCAGTGGACATGCAGGTTTGGGCATCAATGGGGAGGGACTCATCCGTGTAGTCAGTGCAACATTGCTATACAAGTGTGTTGGATCTGTGCTGATGATTCCGTTGGCACATCCATGACCAGGCTGATGTGATGGGAGCCCTCATTTGGTGCTAATTGTTGATTGTGTGACCAAGTGCTCAGCTGACATGATGGGGCCCTACTGAGGCAACATATGGCACAGCTTTCCTCACACAGGAGTGGAGTCCCCTCATGGCAGTGTGTACACGTGTGACATTGCCTGCGCCCAAGGTGTGTGTTGTATGTGCATGTCTGTGTGTTCACTTCCATTCATCTGCGCATGCTGTGATCCCTAGTGTTGTACCTGTTTGTGATGCTTGCTGACTTGAGCTATGTTCCCCCAAAGTCTTCTCCCTGTGTTCTCTGTGATGTGGGTGCATGGCACATTACTGGTCATCAGGGTGTCACCCATAGGTGTGTTTGCTGTCAGGGCAGAGTTTGTGTGCTGACGCAGATGGGTCACAGTCAGGTTTCCCTTTGGCACTTGTTGTTTGCCCCTGTCATGTGATTTCCAGTTTGTGTTATCTTTCAGTGATTGTGACACGTTGTGTGTGTGACTGCTGGCACTCCTTAGGGTCCGGGCTGCAATGTTGGTTGTTGTCTATGTGTGTTCTTTGTGGGTGACCTTGGCTTCTTCATTGGTGTGTGACTGTGGCTGGGATCCCATTGGTCGGTGTGGTATTGCCGTCATGTCCATGTACAGCGTAGTGTGCAGTGTGTCAGACATTCAGGAGTCTTGTTGAGTGTCCATGTGTGATGTGTTTCTACACCTTGGTTCCCACCCACCACCCTGGAATAGTAATGGGTGCATGTGCAATGTCACCAGTGCATGTGTACTTCACTGCTGCACATTGTTGGAGGTCGAGGGGTGTGGTCTTGAGTGTGTGCAGATGAGAGTTGTTGCCCGGCTAGTCCCCTGCCTCCATGTTGGCCTTGGCTTACTGGCCATGCTGATTGATTTGTGCTTGTGTAGGTGTGATGGTAGTTAGTTGCTCAGGACACCTGACTGTGGTTCACAGTGTGAACGACATTTAGCTTTGTCATCACAGTGGTATTTTTTCTTCAGCCCAGGGTCACCACATTGTGGGGGCCCTGGGGGTGGTGCTGTGGTGTGTCTGTGACTTGCTGTGTCAGTTGTTGTTCCTACGTGCCTGTGTGACATGTGTGTTTTGTGCTCCCTCTCACCTGTCAATGCCTGCTTGCCCACATAGGGGATTTGGATCCATGAGTTACCTTAGTGTGGCAGTGTATGCACATCTGTATGATTGGTATTCAGCTCTCCTCATGTGTTGTGTTGTTGCCTGGGGACACTGGCACCCCCACCCCTCACCTGCTGTGTATGATGACAGTGTTGGTCTGCCTGTTAGTGTTTGTGCATCTGCACCACTGCATTGGCATATCTTGGGTGTGCCATTGGCTGTATGTTGTTTGGTGTGTTTCCCCTGCTGTCCCTGGGACTCCTAGGTCATCGGTCAGCACAGTGATCATGGTTTGTGTGTCCCATTGCTGCCATGGTATGGTATCTGTTCACCTCACATCTGCTGTCTCCACAGGGTATCTGCATTTGTGTGCCCATTGGTGCAAATATGTGGTTCTGCATTCTGATGGTCACTTCTGTCATTGTGTCATTGATGACTGTTGACGGTCTCAGCCACCATGGGTGTTGTTTGTCTGCACATGGCCAAAGGAATGTTTCATTTGCACTGCAGTATTTGGCTCCCCCAATTTATGTTGCAATGGGACACATACACTACTTTGCCACAGATGAGTTTTTGGTTCTGTGACCAGGAATGATCCATGCAGTTTGGCAGTTGCAGCTCTTTCTTTGTCAACAATTACCTTTTGGTCACTGTGATGATGAGGGTGTAGACCCCATTGCCACAATGGTCAAAATGTGCTTCAGCTATGGACCCCACACTTGCCTTTTGGTCACTGTGATGATGGGGGTTTAGACCCCATTGCCACAATGGTCAAACTGTGCTTCAGCTATGGACCCCACACTTACCTTTTGGTCACTGTGATGATGGGGGTTTAGACCCCATTGCCACAATGGTCAAAATGTGCTTCAGCTATGGACCCCACACTTACCTTTTGGTCACTGTGATGATGGGGGTTTAGGCCCCATTGCCACAATGGTCAAAATGTGCTTCAGCTATGGACCCCACACTTGCCTTTTGGTCACTGTGATGATGGGGGTTTAGGCCCCATTGCCACAATGGTCATGGGCTGCTTGCATTGTGGGTGCCACACACATATATGTGTGGCACATGTGCTAGGGGGTCACATTGTATGTTCAATGTCATGTTCGGTGTTGTAGGCATTTGACACAGCCTGCTCACACGCTTGTCATGGTGGTGGGGGGGATGTCTTAATCTTGCATTCCCTAGGTTGTGGTGTGCTTGTTGTGTCATGCATTGTCCATCCTATGAGTGGGGTGGTAGTAGTGGTAGGCATCCAGCCCCCCTGGCTAAGGGTGGTAGTAGTGGTGGGCATCCTGCCCCCTGGCTAAGGGTGGTGGTAGGCATCCAGCCCCCCTGGCTAAGGGTGGTGGTAGGCATCCAGCCCACCCTGGCTAAGGGTGGTAGTAGTGGTGGGCATCCTGCCCCCTGGCTAAGGGTGGTAGTGGTGGGCATCTGGCACCCCCTGGCTAAGGGTGGTAGTAGTGGTGGGCATCCAGCCCCCCTGGCTAAGGGTGGTGGTAGGCATCCAGCCCCCCTGGCTAAGGGTGGTAGTAGTGGTGGGCATCCTGCCCCCCCTGGGTGAGGGTGGTAGTAGTGGTAGGCATCCTGCCCCCCTGGTTGAGGGTGGTAGTAGTGGTAGGCATCCAGCCCCCCCTGGCTAAGGGTGGTGGTAGGCATCCAGCCCCCCCTGGCTAAGGGTGGTGGTAGGCATCCAGCCCCCCCTGGCTAAGGGTGGTAGTAGTGGTGGGCATCCTGCCCCCCTGGCTAAGGGTGGTAGTAGTGGTAGGCATCCTGCCCCCCTGGTTGAGGGTGGTAGTAGTGGTAGGCATCCTGCCCCCTGGCTAAGGGTGGTAGTAGTGGTGGGCATCCTGCCCCCTGGTTGAGGGTGGTAGTAGTGGTAGGCATCCAGCCCCCCTGGCTAAGGGTGGTAGTAGTGGTGGGCATCCTGCCCCCCTGGTTGAGGGTGGTAGTAGTGGTGGGCATCCAGCCCCCCTGGCTAAGGGTGGTAGTAGTGGTGGGCATCCAGCCCCCCTGGCTGAAGGTGGTGGTGGTAGGCATCCAGCCCCCCTGGCTAAGGGTGGTAGTAGTGGTGGGCATCCTGCCCCCTGGGTGAGGGTGGTAGTAGTGGTAGGCATCCTGCCCCCCTGGTTGAGGGTGGTAGTAGTGGTAGGCATCCAGCCCCCCTGGCTAAGGGTGGTGGTAG
>CAWUFW010030676.1:0-16792 GCA_963921515.1 Calotriton arnoldi
CGTCACAGGGTGGACATTGCATTCTTACAGGAAACACACCTGCCCAAAGCTGCCACCATCACTTTGCGTCGGATTGGGGACCGCATTGCTACTTTGCAGGGTATAGTACATATGCATGGGGCATGGCTGTCTTGATTCATAAACTTCTGCCCTTCCAACTTGATAATGAGGGTCGCTACACGATGGTGGCGGGTCACTTGATGGGAGACCATATGGCGTTCATCTGTGTGTACGCGGCTAATGTGGATAGCCCAGGGATCTTCCAAGGCCTTCACACACAGCTCCTACAATTAGATGCAGAATGTGTATGCATTGGCGGAGAATTTAATCTCCTGTTGGACCCTGCGCGAGATAGTACGTCCAACTCATCGGACACCAAACCACACGCATGCCACGTTTTGCTGGATATGTGCGATTCTGTTGGCCTGGTGGATGTGTGGCATCAGCGCAACCCGGGAGATGCAGCGTACACCCATTACGCCGCCCAATATGGTACTTGGACCAGATTAGATTATTGGCTTGTCTCCCCCAACTTGGCAACGTGGTATAGGGCATCCCAGCATCTCCCTAGCAAATATTCTGACCACTCCCAGTGGTATTGCAAGTACGCATCCCTAGCCCAGAGGGGCTGTGAGAGGATGTTGAGATTCCCCGGGCAGGCACTGAGGGATGAATTGTTTAGTTAAAACTTCAGGAGGCCGTAGTTGAATACTTTGAACTGAATAAAGGATCAGTGAGCTTGTGGGCCATACTCTGGGAGGCATTTAAAGCCTTTATGCGCGGAGTATGCAACTCTAAGCATTCTGGGGTTCTAAAAGATTTGCGTGAGTACGATTGCGCATATTGAGAAGCAATTAGATATGCTAGATAGAGATCAGGTTGCAAGGCCTGACCCCTCTCGGCTCAGCCACCGACTAACACTCTTGACGGAGTTCAGAGAAGCAGCGTAGCGTGCGATTCATTTTGTAAGCAGGTATGCTATTGCAAGGCGCTATGGGGAGGGTGATAGACCTGGCCGCACATTGGCGCGGCTACTGAGACCCTCGGCCAGGCGTTCATACATCACCTGCATCCGTTACTCAACCGGACAGACCCTAACCGATACCCCAGATTTCCAAGATGAATTTTTTGCATATTATTCCACATTATATGCAACACAGGTGACGCATAGCGAGGGAGACCGTAATGGCTACCTTGCAGAGATTGCTATGGTGTGGCTCAAGACGTTTATGCAGCAGTTTCTGGCTGAGCCATTCTCTGCCGAGGAAATTAGTAGCGCCATAGATGCCATGAATGGCTCGACGGCCCCAGGCCTGGACGGTTTTACTAGTATCTTTCATAAAACCTATAAGAACTTGTTAGCGCCCAACCTATTACAGGTTTATAATGAAGCACTCGAATGTAAGGAACTTCCCCCCACTTTGCGTGAGGCTGTAATAATCCTCCTTCAAAAAGCCGGGAAAGATCCGCTTCTATAAGGCTCTTACAGGCCGTTATCACTTTTAAACCTCGACTACAACATTTTGGCTAAAATGATTGTGCTAAGATTGGCCTTGTTGCTGGAGCACATTATCTCCTCGACTCAGTCGGGCTTTGTCCCCCATAGGTCGACTGCTTTAAACCTGCGCACATTATTTGCAGTAATACTTAGGATCGCTCGGGAGGTCCCTGCGGCTGCTGTCCTACTTGATACCGAAAAGGCCTTCGACTACTTGAGGTGGCCCTTTTTCATAGCAGTGATGAGAAAGTTGGGTATCCCTAAGGGATTCATTGACCTTACTTTGTTGCTTTACACCGCGCCCACCGCTTCGATTGAATGGCACACTGTCCCCTTCGTTCGCTCTCACTCGCGGCACCAGACAGGGTTGTCCACTCTCCCCGCTACTCTTCATATTGGCGCTGGACCCTGTGGTTCACCATTTCCAGGAAAGACACCTGCACAGAGGTCACCAGTTCAAAATGGGTCCTCTTTTAATTTCCCTATATGCGGATAATATCATCCTATATGTCCGAAACCCCCAGGAGAATTTGGAACCGCTCATCAGAGAGATTATCCGGTTTGGCGTTTTTTCAGGGCTGGGTATAAATTGGGGAAATTCCTAAACTTTCCCCCTAACGCCGAGCACTGTTCATTTGGAATGTGAGTTCCCGCTGACGTTGTGTGAGGAGTCGGCCAAATATTTGGGTATTCAGAGCCACAGAGAAACCAAGCAAATTATTAGACTAAACTACAGCCCTGTGGCGCATAACCTGGAGCAGCAGGTCGAGCGTTGGTTGAGACTCCCACTTCCCCTTGCTGGTCGAGTTGCACTTGTGAAGATAATTGTCCTGCCAAGGTTTTTGTATCTGTTTCACAACATTGCTATCCCACTCCACAACACTTTTTTACGCACTTTGCGTTCTTATCTCATCAGATTGGTCGGGTGGAGGAAGACCTAGAGTTAGCTGGGACACCATGTCCTTACCATATGAGAGAGGTGGTTTTGGGGTCCCCAATCTTCAGATCTACTATTTGGTTGCGCAGTGCATTTTCGCACACTCCTGATATCACCCGGACACGCAGATCCACTACACTAGACCTCAGCCTGACCTGGTGCTCCCGGCGCCCCTATGTACGGTGCTGCCGCGGGGCTTTGCCAGGGATCCCCGGGATATCCAAACAGTTTGCACCACTAGCTGGGCCTGGCATAAGTTGACAAAAGTGACTGGTGTTGGCGCTCTATGCTCATCGGAGATCCCTGTCAATACTAACCCCTGGATCCCCATTACTGAACAAAAACTGGCACAGCTTACACTCACTACATATTCAATAAATAAGATTGGGGATCTGTTCCCAGGGGGCTATGTTTTTTCTAGCACAGTGGGTGGGAGGTTCAGTGAGGCAACATTCATGGATCCATTTGTATTTAGCCGGATATGGAGGGCGCTCAGAGCTAAGATTCCGTAGTACCCGTTGGAGCCCGAGTACTTCCCTCCGCTTACTCTCTTAATCACAAGTTCCGGGGAGAACACCTAACCTCGAAGCTATACAAAGCATGTATGTCATTAGTCCCTAGCAGGTAGGCCAAGTTACGGGAGGCATGGGAGCGGGACCTTGGGCACCCAATTCAAGACTCTCACTGGTCCTTTTGTTGTGCACAAACAATAGAGGTCTCCTTAAACAGCAGATATAAGCTTATACACTTCAAATATTTGTGGAGGGTCTATATGACCCCAGTGAAGGTTCACTCCAGTGATCCCAATCGACCACACACTTCTGTCCTAAGTGCGGTGGCCCACAAGCCGATTTTGCCCGCCTGACTTGGAACTGCGCTAAGATTGGGGACTTCTGGAGATTCATTTTCAGATTAATAACACAAATGACCCACCTTGAGATGGTCCGTACACCTGAGGTCGCCTTGTTGGGCTATGTGGGGGGTCTCCCAAAGAAGTTGCGCAAATTCTCAGCCATTGCCCTTTTGCTCGCAAAGAGGGAAATAGCTCTCAAATGGGGAAGTAGGGCATCCCCCATAGTGAAAGATTGGTTCAATAGCCTCACATACTGTAATACTAATTGTGACCTTCATGCTACGACCCAACCTTCGGCATCCAGGCAAAATTACATTTGGGAGCCTCTTAAAAAATACTTACTGGAGATTAGTGCCGCCCCTATTTCACAACAGCCTGCTGGGATAGTCCCCACTGGGGTGGGGTAATTCATGTCCCACCCAACTGCTCAATTGTTGTGTTTATTATGTCAAGGAAAGTACAGGCCGGACAGTGAGGGCGAGCCCGCTGGTCCGGGTTGGTCAGATGTTGATATCACAATTTATGATATATATGCTACCCTGAGACATTGGTGCATTGCACGCTTGAGTACACTTGTTTTGCAAATGATACTTGTCTTTATTCTTACTCGATTTCTATGATCACAGTGAATGACCATGCAATGTTGTAAGCAATATGAAAATGATAAATAAAGTTATTAAAAAAAGCTGTCACTTTGTAAATCATTCCCTAGCAGTGACTTTGGGAATGGTTGAGTAAAAAAAAGAAATGCATGGGGCAAGTCTGAGAGTGAAAGAAAAGAAGGGCTATATGTTTATAAATAACGAAAATCAAGTGTAGATTTGTGGCATGTGAAAGCAAAACGACATGAAAATAGAAGCAGGACAGCACCTTTTTTCAATGACACAGAAGCTTTGGACAAAAGGTTTCCATGCAGAACCAATGGTCCAGTGGTAACTAACAGGGGCTCTGAGTGCTTTTTGACAAGGGTTCAAACCCCAGCTAGGGAAATTCTATTTTTATAATTTTTTCAATTTTTCTTCTATTTTACCCAAATGAAAGATGCCCTATTGTAAATCACCCCTAGCAGTGTCTGTGAGATTTGTTGTCTTTTTAGTCAAGCCAGTGCATGTCAGGCATTTGTGACATGCTGTGGCATGTGGAAGGGGGGCAAGGTTTGCAATGAAAGAAATCCCTTAATTTGTGAAATGAGACTTTGGGAATGGTTGTGTAAAAAACACAGAAATGCATGGGGAAAGTCTTACAGTGAAAGAAAAGAAGGGCTATTTGCAGTAGTGGTCGGTGGTGGGAGTGCCGCCGGGTGCTGACGTGGGGCGGGGGAGGGGCAGGGTGGGGGGTAGTAAACTACGGATTACGGGCGATTACAGGTAAGTACACATATAAATAAATAAAACAAATTTCGTTTCTCGCGCTGCATCACATTTGGCGATGCAGCGCGAGAAACCCACTGGGTTTCCTTAAATCTTGTGTTGGAAATGGCCCTTTTTGCAGGGTTATCCCCAAACTTTTTGCTTCTTCCTCCTACTTTTTCCTGACCTGTTTGTGTTGGTTTTAGGACTCTGGGCACTTTACCACTGCTAATCAGCGCTAAAGTGCATATGCTCTCTGTAAATTGTGTTATGGATTGGTGTTTCCATGATTGGATATTTGATTTATTTGTTAGTCCCTAGTAAAGTGCACTGAGTGTGCCAGGGCCTGTAAATCAAATGCTACTAGTGGGCCTGCAGCACTGATTGTGCCACCCACGTGAGTAGCCCTGAAAAGGTAACTCAGACCTGCCATTGCAGAGTCTGCGAGCAGTTTGTAACTGCCATGTCGACTTGGCCAGTGCACACACTTGCCAGTCCCTAACCTTCCCTTTTCTTACATGTCAGCCACCCCTAAGGTAGGCCCAAGGTAACCCTGTGGGCAGGGTGCAGTGTATGTGAAAGGTAGGACATGCCCTGGTGTGTGTGGCATGTCCTGATAGTGAATTACTGCCAATTTAGTTTTTCACTATTGCAAGGCTACCTGTTCCCCATAGGACAGAATGGGAAGTTTGTTTATAACATCTTATAAACATAACTGGCCCTGGGAACTAGGTAGGAAAATAAAGTTTAGTATGCCTGAACTCAGAATCTAAAGATGCATCTTTTAGTGAAGGTGATTTTTACATTCTGTGTTTGAAAATACCACTTTTAGAAAGTAGGTATTTTCTTGCTCAGTCATCCCGTGTGCCTCTGCTGGAATGTGGATTGCCTGTCTGGGTTTTGGATGACAGAAGGCTAGGGAGCAGGAGTGGCTCCAGATAGTCTAGGTGGGTCAGGAAAGGGCTAAATAGACCTGGGCTGCAATTGGGGAAGGGGGAGGAGATTTCCTTGCACCTCAAAGGGCCTGGTCTGCCTCAATCAATCAATCAATCAGAACATTTGTAAAGCGCACTACTCACCCGCGAGGGTCTTAAGGCGCTGGGGGGGGTGGAGGTGGGGAGGACGTGCTGCTACTGCTCGAACAGCCAGGTCTTGAGTAGCCTCTTGAAGGTTAGTAGGTCCTGGGTCTGCCGTAGGAGGATGGGGAGGGTGTTCCAGGTCTTGGTGGCGAGGTAGGAGAACGATCTTCAGCCGGTGGTCGCTCTTCGGATGCGGGGGACAATGGCGAGGGCGAGGTCGGCGGAGCGGAGCTGGCGGTTCGGGTTGTAGAAGGTGAGTCGTCTGTTGAGGTATGCCGGTCCGGTGTTGTGGAGTGCTTTGTGTGCGTGGGTGAGGAGCTTGAAGGTGATCCTCTTGTTGACGTTGAGCCAGTGCAGGTCTCTCAGGTGGGGTGAGATGTGGCTCTGGCGAGGGATGTCGAAGATGAGGCGTGCAGAGGCGTTCTGTATGCGTTGCAGTCGTTTCAGGTGTTTGGCCGAGGCTCCCGCGTAGAGATCGTTTCCGTAGTCCAGCCTGCTGCTGACGAGGGCCAGGGTGACCGTTCTTCTTGTTTCGGTGGGGATCCACCTGTAGATCTTGCGGAGCATGCGTAGGGTGTTGAAGCAGGAGGACGAGACGGCGTTGACCTGCTTGGTCATGGAGAGTGTCGAGTCGAGGATGACCCCCAGGTTGCGTGCGTGGTCGGTGGGTGTCGGTGCTGCTCCCAGTGTGGTTGGCCACCAGGAGTCGTCCCAGGCTGACGGGGGTGGAGCCGAGGATGAGGACCTCCGTCTTGTCCGAGTTCAGCTTCAGTCGGCTCTTCTTCATCTACTCGGCGACGGCCTTCATTCCTTCATGGCGGTTGGCTTTGGCGGTGAGGGGGTCCTTGGTGAGGGAGAGAATCAGCTGGGTGTCGTCGGCGTAGGAGATGATGTTGAGGTCGTGCAGTCGGGCGACGTGGGTGAGCGGTGCCATGTAGATGTTGAACAGTGTCGGGCTGAGGGATGATCCTTGGTGTACGCCGCAGATGATCTCGGAGGCTTCGGAACGGAATGGGGGGAGGCGGACGCTCTGGGTTCTGCCGGAGAGGAAGGAGGTGGTCCATTCCAGAGCCTTGTCTCGGATCCCTGCGTTGTGGAGGCGTGAGTCTACGGTGCGGTGGCAGACCGTGTCGAAGGCGGCTGAGAGGTCCAGGAGGATGAGGGCCGCGGTTTCACCGTTGTCTCTGACAATGCCGTCTCCACCTCCTGCCAGGAAGTCACACCAGAGAAGGCAGAACTGGTTCTGGCTGGGCACAGACACTCTCTGCCTAAAGGATCAAAGGATTTTGGGATATAAATATTGGGGCCCAGACCCCTGAATTTTAGAACTCTTTTGGACCAAGAAGACTCCCAAGAAGAAGAGCTGGAGAAGCTGTGAGGAGGGACTACCACTTTGCTGTGTGCTTTGCTGTGTTAGCCTGCAGTGGCTGCTTCTGTCTTGGGCAGTGAAAGGACTGGACTGAACTTCCTGCAATCTACTTTTGTGAGTTTCTCCAAGGGCTTGAGGTAGAGCTTGCCCCCTGTTCAAGAAGTCTCAGGAACAGCAAAGGCTTCAAGCTCTTCTGCCCTCAGCACTGGGGACTGTGTGTTTTGTGCTGCAACAGAGGAAAAAGCAACCCGACGCCGTGTACGATGCCGCTGCCGACTCCGTGTCCTGACGGCACCGCAGAGGGCACCACTGCAACGTGACCCTGGTCTCACCGACGACGCCTGCTGACGCCGCTGCTCGCACCGCGACCTGTGGGCACCGCACTCCGCACCGCCTCGCTTCAGGACGACGCCTTGGTATCCCAGACGCCACTGCCCCATGCCAAAATCGACGCTGCTGCTTGCACCGTGGTTCGAGGGCACCGCTCGTAAAGTTACATGACGCACCGCCCTCCTCCCACACCGCAGCCTTGGCCTACCAATGCCGGCGCCATCGACTCCAGTTCGTCTGCCGACGACAGCGCTTCAGCAACGACGACGCCGCTGCTTGCACCGCGACCTGCCAGCACCGCGACGAGCACCGCATACACTTCGCACCGCGACCCTGGTCTCACCGACGACACCATCTAACGCCGCCACCGAGCAGCTGCTCGCACCGCGACCTTAGGGCACCGCACGCCACACTGCTGCACTTCGCAGCACAGCACCCGGCGCATGCCGACGCCAGCGCTCCTGACTTCACCAGAGAGGAGTTCGATCTGCAACGCGTGTGACTTCGAGGGCCCCGACGACTCCTGCACCGACCTCCGGAACCGACGCCTGCGGACGCCGTGCTTTTGGAAGCTCAACAAGAGGTCACCGACGCCCTGCATTTCTAAAAGGTACTGTTTGCGGGTCTTCCCGACACCGTAGCTGGCCCGCGACGCCGCGTCCAGCCAGAACTGTTTGGATTTGTTTGCTCACGACGCCGTGATAGCCCCGGACGGAGCTATCGACATCAAGGAACTGTTTTTCAAGCATATTTTTGATAACTGAAGATTTTTAAGTACTGTATTGTGGATTTTTATTGTTTTTGGTCTTGTCTTAAGTATATAAAAATATTGGAAATTTTTCTAAACTGGTGTGGTGTCCTTTTGTAGTGCTTACACTGTATTACTGTTGGTTATGTGCAAATGCTTTACACACTGCCTCTAAGATAAGCCTGACTGCTCGTGCCAAGCTACCAAGGGGTGAGCAGGGGTTATTTTAGGAGTGTAACTCCTTATCCTGACTACAGTGGTGGTTTCTGCCTGACTTCGGCACAAGCCTAGCCTACCAAAATCCCATTTCTAACATCTTGTGTGCAGGGTTTCGAAGCCAAGTCGTATACCAAATAATTGACATAGCAAAAAAGTGCATGAGATTTTAGCAACTTTAAAAATAAATAATTATATACCACGTTATTTATGAATTGCACGGAGCAGTGCTGCCTGTGGTATTGTAGTGCTGAATCAATGTTACTCACTTGACAGGATGCTCCTATTACATCATCATTGGTTGCAAATTCACTTTCCATGACTTCACTTCCTATTACATTGTTGCATATGTAGAAATTGCATCAGAGTAGCCATACTTTGCTTCAGCTGTGTTTTCTTGCTCCTGTAAATACTTTCCACAGCAAGTGCCCGTTTCTGAGTCTGAGCTGTGTCCTTCTGTGAGAAAACCAAGGCTAGCTAGTTCAGCCGAAATGTTTTATAATATTGTTACTATTTGAAGGTTGTTTCACTTTTCTCATGAGCACAGCCTACTCTGTATTTACATGAACGTATTCAAAACTTATGAGTGCTTGTGTATAACTGTGGCTCTGTCATATTTTTAGGCGCTGGCTCATTCAGCCGTGCTGGAGAAATTATGGCCAGCTGAATCTGTGATTCACAGACCATTATGTTTTTCGTCTGTTTAAAAACCCGTTCAGGTTTCGTTTGGCGAGTGAGAGGACTTTCTTTGTCAATGTCACTGCCAAGATGAATTAGGCCTGCAGAAATTATTTTAGGACAGAATGTTATAATTGCAGGTCTTCTACGACTGAGCTGTCACACTGTAGTCTGCCTGCTTCCAGTTCAAACAAGTTAAGAGACTTGGGGGCATGTTCTGGTGTCAACATGGGCTTCTATTGGAATTCTCAAGGGCATATTACCAAGCCCATTATCGCCGCTTTAGCAGCAGTTTTCTGCCGCTAAAGCGGCGATAATTTTAACGCCGTTCTTGATAATATGCCCCTTGGACTTTAGGAACCAGGCAGACACTGCGATGCCCACTGTAGACTTGAGCACGAATTCAAGAGGTAATGTGAATCTAGGTAAATCCGCTGATCTGGTCAGTGCACTCTTTCATGGAGATCATTTAAACTCTCAAATATGAGATGGCCGCATGTAGGACCACCAAGGTATCTGTGAGGCCAGTACTTTGGCATACCTGACACCGTTTTTTCCGAATCCATCTGCTAGTTCGAAAGGCACTGCTTCGGAAAAAATATTTGTAGTTTTTGGTATTGTACATACCAAAGGCCTTTCTGCAAGGCATACATTTGTTTACCTATGAGTACATTGTGGTTGGGTTGAGATTATTGTTTTAAGGTCCCTCCATGAATGTGTAGTGAGCATCTCCTTGTTGAAGTGTGGTTAAAAGCTGACCAACAGAAGTCTTTGCATATCTCTTATGGAGACTGAGGTATGTATAAAGTTATCAACAGTCGTCAGATGAATTGCTCAGTGTACTTATAGGATGCAATCAGCTAGAAATAGATAACATGTAAATCACACACCTACAAGCAAGTTACTCTGAGCCAGCAAAAGCACTGACACACACAACTGTACACTCGACAAGGGTTGATGAGGAGTGTAGAGAGGCGCAAACTCATCTGCATAAAAAGTTGAGGAACACTTCAAGATTGCTGTAGGGCAAGAATGTTGGTCATTGGTTTTACTTCCTGTTACCAAGACAGAAGAAAAAAGGCTTATGTTTTACAACTTGTGAGAGATGATCTGCGGTCTGCTGTGAGTAAAAAGCCCCTTTCCTGGCTGTAGTAGCAGGTTTGTAAGTTAGAACAGAATAGAATGTAATAAAGCCACCTATCAAGGTAGAGTTCCTCTGAAGAGTTTTAATGGAAGCGAACCGAATGATGTCCATTGGAAATTGATCGGTATTTTACTGTTAATTGAAGCCTGGATATTAAATGGGAGGCAAGGACTACATCTACCATAATGCCGTGGGCCTTTGCCGAAGAGAGCCTCATTGAAGTCAAAACTATTGTGCTGCTTTGTTTGAGTGCTACCACAATCTGTGCTTGTTTTTTCTGTGCTCTCATGCAGTATTAGGGCACCAAATTACGCCTTAGAAGTGTTTTTACTTTTAGAATGTGTGCACAATCAGGAAAATGTGGAATATTACACACATATATATATATATAATTTGCGCAGTGCTTTAAATGAGCACATACATCATATAGCCAGTGCTTGTGAAGCACTTCGTGCTATTATTTTCCCGAATGTTTTGTTTTTAATGTGTGTTTTGGTAACAACGTGTGACTGGAATGTAATGACGTGTACACCTATTTATACAATTTCCGTACAGCCCGTGGACATAGTGCATGGGTCACGCTACAGAAGGGTTTGAAAGCAAAAAACAAGTGCAGTCTGTTGGGGCATGTTCGCAGGAAGCCGCTGGTATGTAGAGGTTCTGGGGGCTATATGGTAAACAAGAACCGGTTCAAACCAGCATGTACTCCTGCAAGAAGAATGTTTCATGTATAAATCATATGATTACGTGTCACTTAATGACTGGCTAGAAGAGGTGGGTGTGAGACCGTGACCAAATATGTAGGAGAAAGTGTTGAAAATTTACCAGCGCTTCTGCTTGAGATTTTGATTCTTCAGAAACTACTTCCAAAAAGAATTGCACTGTGTTACCTCTTGCTCTAGGACTCCTTTCCATGTAGCAATTTCGATATATATATATACATATACACATATATATGTATTACCTACTGGCCAGTAGCTAGTTATATTTAGGACCATATTTCCATAGGAAAAACGTTTTTTGACTTGCCTTAACTTTGGCACCGTTTGACGAATCTTCACTAAATTTTTCCCCAAAAGTGTGACGGTGATTCTTGTTGTGAATGGGAAGTTTCGGGGTCATTAACAAAAGGGGGCTGAGAAAAATGGGGGGTCAAAAAGTGCGTTTCCCATGTTAATTCCCATGGGTATTTTGAACACGATTACAGTCCAACCGCTGGACGGAATTACACCAAATTTGGCAGAAAGGTAGCTCTTGGTCCAGAAAGAGTGCTTTTTGTTATTTGGGGTAAATTTGTTCAGTAGTTTTGGAGTTATTGAAAAAAATCAAAGATTGCCAAAACAGATTAAAAAGTAGAGAAAGGGTCAGGGTAGGGGTATCCAGACCCCATGGATGCATTGTAGGGGTTTCTGAGGGCCCCTTATTAATTTTGAAAAGCGTGAAATAGTTTTTTTTCCCATGTGGATGCACAGCGTGGCCACCCATGTAATGTTGCGGCGGAGTAGCAAACCCTGCTGCAAAAAAAAAACATTCACTCACCCACTCGCACTGAAATACATGCACTACCAGACCCATAGAGATTCACACAGCTAGTCACAGACCCACTCAGACACTCATACACCTGCTCAAAGACCCACTCAGACACTCATGCACCTGCACACAGACCCACACAGAGACTCAAGCACCCACTCAGAGACCAACTCAGAGACTCATGCACCATGTCACAGACCCACACAGTCACACACCCACTCACAGACCCACTCCGACTCAAGCAGCTACTCACAGACCCACTCAGAGGCTCATGCACCCACTCACAGACCACACAGAGTCACACACCAACTCACAGACCCACTCAGACACTCACACACCCACTCACAGACCTACTCAGAGACTTATGCACCAACTCACAGACCTACTCAGAGACGTGTGCACCCACTCACAGACACATGCACCCATTTAGAGGTCCACTCAGACAATCATGCACTCACTGACAAACCAACTCACAGACTCATGCACCAACTCACAGACCCACTCAGACAGTCTCATATGCACTTAGAGAGCCACTGAGACACTCATGCACCGACTCACAGACCCAGTCAGAGACTCAAGCACCCGCTCACAGACCCACTCAGACACTCACCACCCACTCAAAGACCCACACAGAGTCACACAACCACTCACAGACCCTCTCATAGACTCAAGCAGCCACTCACAGACCCACTTAGACACTAACACACCCACTCACAGACTCACACAGCTGCACACACCCACTCACAGATTAACCCAGACACTCATGCACCCACTCACAGACTTACTCAGAGACTTATGCACCCACTCACAGACCCACTTAGAGACACATGCACCCATTTAGAGACCCACTCAGACACTCATGCACTCACTGATAAACCTACTCACAGACTCATGCACCCACTCACAGACCCACTCGGACAGTCTCATATGCACTTAGAGAGCCACTCAGACGCTCACGCACCCACTCTCAGACCCATTCAGAGACTCAAGCACCCACTCACAGACCCACTGAGAAACTCATGCACCCGCTCACAGACCCACTCAGAGGCTCAAGGACCCACTCACAGACCCACTCATATAAAAATGCACCCACTCACAGATCCACACAGATTCACACACCCACTCACAGACCCACTCAGAGACTCAAGCAGATACACACACACCCACTCAGAGACTCATGCACCCACACACAGACCCACACAGTCACACACCCACTCACAGACCCACTCAGAGACTCAAGCAGCCGCTCACAAACCCACTCAGACACACACCCACTCACAGACCTACTCAGAGACGTATGCACCTACTCACAGACCCACTCAGAGACACATACACCCATTTAGAGGCTCACTCAGACACCCATGCACTCACTAACAAACATACTCACAGACTAATGCACCCACTCACAGTCCCACTCAGTCTCATATACACTTAGAGAGCCACTCAGACACTCACACACCCACTCACAGACCCAGTCAGAGACTCAAGCACCCACTCAGACCATCTCAGAAACTCATGCACTCACTGACAAACCTACTCACAGACCCACTCAGACAGTCTCATGCATACTTAGAGAGCCACTCAAACACTCACGCACCCACTCACAGACCCAGTCAGAGACTCAAACACCCACTCACAGACCCACTCAGAAACACACACACCTGCTCACAGACATACTCAGACTCAATCCCTCACTCACAGACCCACTCAGAAACAAATGCACCTGCTCACAGACCCCCACAGAGTCACACACCCACTCACAGACCCAGTCAGAGACTCAAGCAGCCACTCACAGACCCACTGAGACACTAACACACTAATCACAGACCCAGTTAGAGACTTCTGCACCCACTCAGAGACTCAAGCAACCACCCACTCAGAGACTCATGCACCCACTCACAGACCCACTTAGAGTCACACATCCACTCACAGACACACTCAGACATTCATGCACTCTCTCATAGACCCACTCAGACACTCACACACCCACTCACAGACCTACTCAGAGACTTATGCACCCACTCACAGACTCACTTAGAAACACATGCACCAATTTAGAGGCCCACTCAGACACTAATATACTCACTGACAAACCTACTCACAGACACACACCCACTCACAGATCCACTCAGACAGTCTCATATGCACTTAGAAAGCCACACAAACACTGACACACCCACTCACAGACCCACTCAGGTAACCCACTCACAGACCCATACAGATTCACACACCGACTCACATACCCACACAGATTCACACACCCACTCACAGACCCACTCAGACACTCACACACCCACTCACAGACTCACTCAGACACTAATGTACCCACTCACAGATCTACTCAGAGACTTATGCATCATAACAGACCCACACAGAGTCACACATCCACTCACAGACCCACTCAGAGACTCATGCACCCATTCACAGACCACACAGACACTCATACATCCATTTACAGACCCACTCAGACACTAATGCACCCACTCACAGACCGACACAAAGTCACACACCCACTCAGACACTCACAAACCCACTCACAGACCTACTCAGAGACTTATGCACACACTCACAGACCCACTTAGAGACACATGCACCCATTTAGAGGCCCACTCAGACACTCATTCACTCACTGATAAACCTACTCACAGGCTCATGCACCTACTCACAGACCCACTCAGACAGTCTCATACGCACTTAGAGAGACACTCAAACACTCACGCACCCACTCACAGACCCAATCAGTGACTCAAGCACCCACTTACGGACCCACTCAGAAGCTCACACACCCGCTCACAGACCCACTCAAAGACTCAAGGACCCACTCACAGACCAACTCAGACACAAATGCACCCACTCACAGATCCACACAGATTCATACACCCACTCACAGACCCACTCAAAGACTCAAGCAGACACTCACAGACCTACTCAGAGACTCATTCATCCACTCACAGACCCACACAGAGTCACACACACACACTCACAGACCCACTCAGAGACTCAAGCAGTCACTCACAGACCCAGTCAGAGACTCAAGCACCCACTCACAGACCCACTCAGAAACTCACGCACCCACTCACAGACCCACTCAGAGTCTCAAGCACCCACTCACAGACCCACTCAGACACAAATGCACCGTCTCACAGATCCACACAGATTCCCACAACCACTCAGACACTCACGCACCCACTCACAGACTCAGTCAGGCACTAACACACCCACTCACAGACCTATTCAGAGACTTATGCACTCACACACAGACCCACACAGAGACTCGTGCACCTACTTACAGCCCCACTCATACTCTGTCACACCCACTTACAAGCCTAGTCGGGCACAAATATACCCACTGAGACACTCATAAAGTCACCCATGCACTCCCTGTTAAAGATCAGTGATTACAGATTGGAATTTTTTTTCTAAAAACCTTTGAAATTCACTTAAAAAGCCAAAGATTACAGAGGTTATAGTTTGGAAATAGAATTTTAAAAAACGTAGAAATTCACTGAAAAAACATAGGTTTCAGGGACGTTATTGTTAGGAAATAGAATTTAAAAAAAACCTTAGAAATTCAATGAAAAAAACAAAGATTACAGGGACATTATAGTTTGGAAGTAGAATTTAAAAAACCTTACAAATTTACTGAAAAAACACAATGGTTACAGGCACGTTATAGTTAGGCTCAGATTTCACATGTACAAAACCAATGAAATTCAGCAGTTATAGATACCTGAGCTAACTATAATTTACGTCCCCTACAATGCACCGCTTATAACCTCACATATTATATCACTCATGACATGGGGAAGAACTTTGCGCAGCATCCTCAATATGCCATAGCAGGTGGCAGCTAATTTAACGCCTTGGGAGTTGAATTCAAATGACTCATCTAGCCACATCCCTTGGCTCTTAATGATTGGTTTAGGAGTAGGAGGAGGACCCAAGTGGCTTGGTCAGCCCAGATGCAAAAATGGGTTGGGTTTATTGCCCAAGAGCATCAGCTCTGTCTTCTCCCCATTTAGTTTGAGACACGAGCTCTCCATCCACTTAGTGGCCTTCTCTAGACAAGGACCTAGAGAAGGAGATGCAAGATCATCGGTCTGTGACACCAAAAAGACAAGCTGCGTATCGTCTGCATACGAAATCAATGAAATCCCAAAAGGGAGAATGATATCTGCCAATGGTCTCATATATGAGTTAAAAAGGGTGGGGCTCAGCGATGAGCCATGGGGACCTCAACATTTTAAGGGGAGGCTCTCTGAGGAACAATCTCCTTCAAAATTCTGATATGTTCTAGTTTCAGGAAAGACTTAAGCCAGGCTAAGGATGACCCACCAATTCCACCACTCCGTATCATCTCCGCAAGAGTATTATGGCTTCTGGTATTGAAGGTTGAGCTAAAATCTAGGAGGTTGATTGCAGCTGATCCTCCCCGATCTAGCAGCCTTTTGACCTCTTCCACCACTGCCAATAAGGCTGTCTCTTTCCCTTGAACTGGACAAAAGCCTGTCTGCGAAGGGTGCAGAATATCATGGTTCTCAAGAAATTCTGAAAGAGCCCGATTAGTATGTTTTTTCAGAATTTTACTCATCCCTGGCAGAAGAGATATTGGGCGGTAATTCACTGGATCAAGTGGATCCAGATTTGGGTTTTTTCAAGTACTTTCACCATGGTGTGTTTCCATGCCACTGGGACAATGCTTGAGGGTAACAAAAGATTTGTCAATTTGAGCAAGGTAGGTAGAATTTCCTCTGCTCCTTTGGCCAAAAATGGGGAGGGACAACATCCCTGGGGGATCCCGATTTAATTTTATTCAAAATATCTGAGAGGCTCTCCATAGTTAAGGATGGAAACATATTCAGCATTGGTGATGATGGAGCAGGGGTTAGAGAAAAGAAACCTGCTCGAATTAATACCCCCATAATACGTACTAACAGTAAGTAGTAAATGAAACTAACGTGCACCTTACACCAACACGTGGGAAAACTGCTTTGCGCATGTATACACTAACGAGAAATAACATGTGGAAGAACTAAAACCGTATTTACATTATGCTTTGAA
>CAWUFW010030677.1:0-16791 GCA_963921515.1 Calotriton arnoldi
CTTAACTTATTTTGAATTTGTAAGGCGCAACAGCTACCCAAAGGGTTTCCGGCGCCAGCCTGAGAAGGACAGAGCAAGAAAAATGTAAAGTAAGCGAATTTTGGACCAGTAAGCAGATAAAATTATTGATCAAATAACCACGTCTCTACCGATTTGCAAAATTTCACATAGGCGGTTTCAATGCGAAGAGACAGGGGGAGAGAGTTCCACAGTGAAGGGCCCACGTAAGCAAAAGAGCGGCCCCCCATGCGAGAAAGTTTGATCCTTGGCACCGAGAATTTCACCTGAGTGGAGGATCTAAGGGAACGCAGTGGCTGATAGGGGTGTACTAAAGCTTGTAGATACTGAGGGGCTGTACCAGATTTGATTTTGAACATAAGGGTCAGAGCTTTAAACTTAATCCGGTTCTCCACCCTAAGCCAGTGGAGATCTCTTAGGGGTCCAGAAATAGAGGCCGCTCTAGGAAGCTGACAGAGCAGTCTGGCCGCGGTCTTCTGCACCATCTGCAGCTTGCGGATCACGTCCTTATTGGCCCCAAGAAAAAGAACGTTACCATAGTCCAGTCTAGAGGTGACCATGGCCTGGACTACGGTTTTTTGAGTAGAGCAAGGTAGCATCCACACAATTTTCCTAAGCCATTTCAAGATGGGGAAGCAGGTTGCAGCAACCTTAACGGCTTGTTGACGCATAGAAAGTTGGTCGTCAAGAATAAAGCCAAGGTTGCGGACATGTTGGGCGGGCTGGGGAAGGTCGCCCATTTCCACAGGCCAATGTTGGCAGCCCCAGAGATCTTTATTTTTCCCCAGAAAAGCTGCTTATCGCTGCTTTCCTCATCGCGAATGGGCTCATCGCACGTTTTTTTGCGTTGGGGTTTGTGTTTTTATCTCCGTCTTGGTGGTTGTATCGCGGACATTGGCCGCGTTTTCGGCAAACTATCGCATGGTACCGCCGTGTTGTGAATTCCACGTTAACACAGGGTTATTTTCCCGCGATAGACTGCGATGTGTAAAGTTGCGTTAACATTTTTTGGAGATGTTTAGCGCACGTTCTTGTGAATATACCCCTATGAGCGTTCAGAGATCGCACCTGTATCTGATATACCTTTGAAAGGCAAACAGCGTTGTTCAACCATTATCTCTTACTCTGTGTCAGTAGAGCTGGATCAGACTGCCAAACAGCCCTTATCCTCTGATTCTAAACTAAAGCTGCTGAGTTGAAACACAGCAGGCCTATCTTGCAACCTAGAAATTGAGGACTGGTCCTTCTTTATAATCAATTTTGATATTGTTTTATTGCAAGAGACCTGGTTATTGCATAATGTCTTTTTTAAACAGCTATACGCGTTACAATTTGCCAGCATTACCAGCTGCTTCAGGTCAGGAAAAAGGGAGTCTGGCTACCTGGTTTAAGGTTTCTAGTGATTGCAACATACAAATGTTTACTGTTGAGGAGGGAAATTTGCAGGCTTTTGACTTGAGATGGGGATACAAATTTTAGTTGATTTTAATTAACTTCTACAATAATGACTTTTCTGCCAAGAATATCCAGAATTTTCATTGTTTATTTGATTTTATTCATAAAGTGGTTAATAGAAATATGTGTCTGGACTTAGCGTTTAATCTTTTAGTGGTTGGTGATTTTAATGCCAAATTGGGTGCTTTTTCATCACTTCCGCCCTTAACCTTCCCTTCTCTGCATTGCGAGCAAGGCCTTGATTCAGCCCAGGATTCAAGGGGAAGTTTATTATCCACATCTGACATCCTACGATCTAAAGAGTATTATGACCAACCAGCAACAGGAGGTGCCAACTTTTATGGACATAGGTTTATGTTCCACAATTGAATATATTTGTATGTCTAGATACATGCATAACCATGTCTTTAATGGGGAAGTCCTGGCCAATTTTTATAGTGACAATAATCTGATAACTGTTATGATAAGCATCCCAAAGAAAGTGTTGAAACCTGCAGTTGGCCCTAGGCAGCCTGTCCTAGCAAAAGATTCTGTATGCAGGTTAGAATTAGGAGTGGGCAGTAAGCTCCGCACCGCTGACGGAGTTAGCTGAGGAGTCCTGCAAAACCTCAGTCAGGTCGCGTGGCGGAGTTTACCAGTGCGGAGGCGCCCACCCCTGACTTATGACCCAGCGAAAAGTAAATTTTGAGAGCACGATTGTCCCGAAAATACTTGCGGAACACGTACCTCTTAAAAATACTTCCTGTGGCTTCGCCTATAATTGATTCTTCTACACGTGTTTCCTTCAAATATCCCTAGCAAATCCCCCAGTATCGGCTTTCTTAGAAGCTGATTAGCTGCTGAGTTTTGTCGGGGTAAGGTCAGGGAGATCACATAGGGAGGGGCAAGATGCGGGTGGAGCATTTCTTCTCCTGAAACGTTATCTTCTAGGACTGTGGGAGATGGGAACTATGTCTGATTGGGGGTGCTGAGAGCGATGATAAATCCTGGGATAAACTGCTGCTACAGAAGTGGAAGCCAAGTGTGCTGAGGTCCTATGCGACGCATAAAGTAGAAGGCTGAACTGTTTTGTTCTGCAGATGAAGAGGCAGGTCCTGGGCTGGCACAGTGGTGCTAGTGAAGTGCAAGGCAGAGAGGCAGAGCAGAAAAATTTGCAGTGTTGTGGTCAGGTCTGGGAGAGATTTCACAAAGAGGAGCGCGGGAAATGAAAGCGGTGAGCACCGGGAGGAGACACCGTGTGTGGCAGGGGTTGTACTGTGCAGTGCTGAGTTGGGCAATTGTAGCACCTGTTATCACAACGCCGAGAAGCAGGAGATTTTCTTCCTGAAGCGCTACAGAAAAATATGTATTTTAATATTATTATCTAAGGAGCATGGTTCTCCTTCCAAGGAATAGAACAGGTGATGCCAGTGTGAAGTATCAAGGAAAAGGGGGTGGGTGGAACTCCCGGGAATCTCACAGATCTTTTATATAACTCTGCGGAGTTCCACAGAGTTCAGCTCCGCGAGCTCTATCCACCCCTAGTTAGCATGGTAAACAGGGAACATGGCCTTAATTTTACACAGAATCATGACTGATAACAGAGACTTGATTAGCTCCTGTTTTTCTATTGAGAGGGACCCAGCTGCTATTTTAGACAACTTTTGTAAGAAAAGCTCTAATATTAGGGCCCTGCGCACAAGGCCTGTTGGCACACAATGTTATGATTTTTTTGTTTGTTTTATAATTCTTTTTATTGAAAGTCGCTTAGTACACCATTACAATGGTTGCAGAGACAGAGGTGCAATAAATTGGCTGTTTTGGAAGAAAATTGGCACAATAAAGGGGCATGAATCAAGAACAATAACATCCCACAATGTCGCAGCCCTGTGTCTCAAGATCTCTCTCCCAAGGAGTCCAAATCTTTTCCCATGTTTTGGGCCATCTCCTGCTCAGGTAGACTACTTTCTCTGCCTGCTGCCACAAGTCCAGATCATTATCCCAGTCCCTCACCCTAGGGGAACTGGTAGCATCCCATGCCCTCGCAATGTTTCTGTTTGCCACCCCAAAGGCCGTCATGAGCCAGATTTTAAGGTATTAAGCCATGTCTCCTCCCCAGTCACTCCCAGTAGGTGCCATCATGCCTCCCCCGGACCTAGAGACAATGTTATGATTTTTATAATCTGACCTTTTTATTTATTTGACTGACAATGTGTGTATGAATTGCTGCTACTTAAATTTCTCATAATTTTTAAGGTAATTTTTCTATTCCTGTTTTTTAATGATATTTCTGGTGTTTTATATATGTACTTGTATCTTTTATGATTGCTTTTAAATGATCGAACACTGTGCAAACATTAATGCTAAATTTGCTCTTTCAAAGTAGTCCATTTATGTTTGAAAAGTTGACTATAGTAACAGTATAGAACAGTGTGCTGCAGGTGGGAGACAATTTGTTGCCATGTTTGTTTGAGAACTCTGGCATCCTCATGTCAAGAGGCTAAAGGGCTAGAATGACAAAACCATTGACAGCGCTAAGCCAATGTTTATATCCAAAAATGGATTCATTAACATCTGACAATAATTCAGAAGGTATACCTGTTTGACATTAATGGTTTTCCTACTGTACGTAATGGTATACCAAAGCTGTATACAAATACTCAGTAGTAAACCCTATATGAGGGGTAGGAAGTGGGTGTTTCAAGGTCGGGTTTGCCTGGAGAGTTTCTGAACGCACAAAGATCTGTACGTATGCGATCATTCACAAATACTTATCCTACCCTGTCCCACACTGGACAATGTATATATATTAATGGTAAAACAATAATTTTTTTTAAATAAGAAGAAATGTATTGCTACATTTCTGTTAAGAAGATATAAGTATATTTTTTTGTAAAATTTTAAATGTTAAAATTTTTAGCAAAAAGTTTAGATTGTAGACATTTGTGTATTATTTTATTTATGTTTTACAAAATATATATTTTATATTTATACAATTTTAAAAAGTATTTACATGTTATTACATTTCACAATTTTTAAATTTAGAATAATAGTTTATTATTTTATGGTTTAAAGTTTAAAGTTTAAAGTTGAGGAATATTTAGAAAATATTTTGTTATTCACAGTATACTATACTGTTTTTTATCTTAATATTTCAATTTGTATATATAGGTTTGCAGTTTAGGGCATTTTTGTGATTCTTTTTGAATTTATTTTATAGTAAAACAATGTGTATGAGTATGTAATAATAATTGTGTCTTTAAGTTGTTCAATTTGTATTTCCTTGTTTAAAATTATTTATAATAAAGTGCCTATAGTAAAATTCACCTCTTTTGTGTCCAACACCTTTTTCAAATAGCCTTCGATTAGAGTGGGATTATTAAATATCACCCTTTTAGTGTCCAATGCCTTCCCCAGATTTATTGGTTTAGATTAGAGTGGGAATAGTAAATGTAACCCCTTTAGAGTCCAGCACCTTTTTCAAATTGGTTTAGTTGGAGTTGGAAGAGTAAATGTAACGCTTTTTGAGTCCAACACATTCCCCAAATTGGTATAGATTGGAGTGTGAATAGTAGATGTCACCCCTTTAGTGTCCAAAGCATTCCTCAAATCGGTTTATATTGGAGTGGGAATAGTAAATGTCATCCCTTTAGTGTCCAACACCTTCCTCAAATTGGTTTTGATTGGAGTGGGAATAGTAAATGTAACCCCTTTAGTGCCCAACACCTCACCTCAAATTGATTAAGATGTGAGTTGGAATAGTTAATGTTACCCCTTTAGTCTCCAACACGTTCCCCAAATTGATATACAGTGGAGTGGGAATAGTAAATGTTAACCCGTCAGTGTCCATTGCCTTTCACAAATTGGTTTATATTGGAGTGGGAATAGTAAATGTAACCCCTTTAGTGTCCACCACTTACCTGAAATTGATTTAGATTGGAGTTGGAATAGTAATTATGACCCCTTTAGTGTCCAACACTTAACCCAATTCTTTTTTAGATTGGGGTGGGAATCACAAATCTAACCCCTTTAGTGTCCAAAATGTCCCAAATTGGTTTAGATTGGAGTGGGAATAGTAAATGTAACCCCGTTAGTGTCCAGCTGCTTCCTCCAGTATGGTTGGATTGGAGTGGGAATGGTAAATTTCACCTCTTTAGTGTCTATCCATTTTTTTACTTTAATTTGCATATTGTAAAAATAGTTTGTTATTTTATTACTATTGTTGGTCATTAGAAATATAATACAAAAATGATTAGGCGTATGTTTGTATACAATAATATTAATAATTACATTGTTTATGTAATAAACACCTCACACATTTTTATCATTTATTTATTTTTTCAAACTTAATTAATTATATATTTTGACATTTTTAATTATGCTTATTGCGTTACAAACAAGTATTTCTATATATTAAGTAAATAAAACATTTTGATGTATTTTATTATCAATAAAAAATATGTAAATTCTATTTGCATAGGGCTTTAATATGAGTTTGGCGGTCTTCGTCTGGGACCGCCACTGCGGTGGTCCCAGGGAGACCATCAAGTCTGTGGTGCACCCGCCCACCGGACTTTGAGTTGAATCCAGGCAGGCGGGTGGTGTTGCAGCATAGGAGAGCCTAACAAGCAGACCGCCGCTGTGACAGCACCTACTACACGTTCCTGCACTTCCTTTATACTTTATACATTTTAAACATTTTATAATATATTTTGACATATTTTACAGGTTTAATATTTTTTAACATTTTTATATACATTAACTCAACATTTTTACAATATTTCCCATTTATTTCTATAGGGAGATAGGCTTTTTTGTAGTTTCATTTAGCAGCCATTTTTTCTACTGCTGCCTTCTATTTTGCCATCTATTCGTGTTATTTTTAGTCTGTTTTCATGAACTCAGGTTGCGGTAAGGTGCTGCTGTTCGTCAGAACAGGTAAGTCCTTGTTTAAGTATTTCTCAAGGGTTTTTCGGTTAGGGGGGATTTAGGAAGGAGGTAGGTATAGAAGGTAGTTATAGTGTTTTTTGTGGGTTTGTTATATATTTAGATGTATTACTGTTTTTGTTTTTAAGTAGCTAGTAGGTTTGCATTTTCGGATACTATTATGGTAATGTTTTGTTAGATTAAGTGATGTTAGTTCTGTTTTAATGATCAACTGTGTTTTTGCGGGTGGATTGTAATTTTACTTTACAGCTTGTTGTCTACAATCGTGTGATTTGGTCATTGGGAGTTTACGTTTTTTTTTTTAAGTTAATCAAACCAATGCTTTTTAATTTGATTTCCTTGTTTTTGGTTTTCCTGAAGTGTTTTTACTACACTGTTTCAAGTTTTTTATGGTTCCTACATACTTTGGATTGTTTTGATGAATTTTCATTGGATTCGTTTCATTTTTGCTTTTTAGGTTGGCTTTTTGGACAATATTGTCCCTATTTTTTGTGGATTACTTTTTGTTAATACTTGGATACAGAAAGATCTGCAGCTACAGAACAATAAGTATTATTTCTTTTATTTCCTTTTGGGTGAGAAATGCAATTTAAAAATGTCTGTGTTAATATTATGTGATTGTTATGTGGAACTGTTTGGTTTATGTGTTGTAATTATTTTATGTGATGGATTGCATTTGTTTTTTATTTGTTAGTTGGTGACTGTTGCATTTTATTTTAAATAATTGATAAATGGTTGTATTTTATTAGTCTTTATTAATATCGGTATGTTAACTGTTTTTTGATTGAAGTAATGAAATATTATATTTATTATTTAAAATAAAAACGTCTGGTTTACTGATTTAGAATTTATCATAGTTTTTGAGGATTTTGGTAGGTTGCTATTTATTTTATAATATACGTTTGGCAACCATTTCTAAGTAATATTCTCCTTTGTTATTTATTAAGAGTTTGACTTTAAATTCCAGCTTATTTTACAATCTTTTTGCTAGTTTGCTAAGTTTAGGGGCAATTTGGGTAACTAATTGTTCCATTCTTGTTTGTTGGGAACTTTGCTTTTTTTGTAATCCTTATATAAATTTGTAAAGTGTAGGTTTCGTTCTGCCTAATGTGGACTGGAAGACATTGTGCCTTCGTTACATTGCGTAGTTTGTTTTGGTTTCCTTTGCCAAGGTGCTGTCATTGACATTCCACCATGGTATTTGGAATTTGGGTCGGCGACTGTGTCCTGAGCAACGCAGTCTGCCAACCCAAGTGTCTTTGAATTAGTCCATTAAGGGGCTAAGTTTATCTTTATTTTGTTGGCAGAAAGGGCTTTCTATTAGTATATTGTAGTGGTTGGCTACCTCTATTACAGGGACACAGGCTAGTGTTAAAAAAAAAATTCAAATGCAAGTTGGCTGTTTGTAAAATATTCTACGCTTAGGGCCAAATTACGAGATTTTGGCAGAGTGATGGCTGCCCCGCTCCGCCAAAGCTCACGCTGCCCGGCCGCCAGCTTACGACTTTTCATAGTCTGTCCGGCGGCGTGGCGGTTCCCCCCGTGGTGCCCTTTAAAAGGCACAGTGCCTTTTAAAAAGGCACTGCAATGGGAACGCCTTACAAGTTTCCTGCCGTGCTGGAACCTACGTGCAAGCATACAACGGGACACATATTATGCCCCCCTGAGTGCAGCCATATAAGTCTGAGGCACAGGGGGGCCCTGTAGGGCCCCCTTTGTTTTCTCTCTGCCAGGCTTTTCATGGCGGTTCTACTGCCATGAAAGCCTGGTGGAGAGGAAACTCATAATATGCTTGGCAGGACCGCCACGGGCAATGCCGGAAGCATTTTGCGGCCTCTGACTGCCGCTTCTATGCCAGGAAACGGCGGTTCCCTGGCAGAGCCGGCAGTCCTAGTGCGGTCCGACTGCCTGAGTTGTAATCGGGCAGTCAGACCATGGGTGCGGCGGTGGCTGGACCCACCACCACCGCACCACCATGAGTCTGGCAGTCTGAGAACCGCCAAACTCATAATCTGGCCCTTAGTGCAGGTTTTTGGAGGTGTCTCCATATACTTTGATTGAAATGATAGTAACAGCCTTGTATGGCTGTGTGGGGGTACATTTTCGAATGGTTTGATTACTTTTTGGGGGTAGTAATTATTTGTTTTGTGTTTGATATGGTTTAGGGGCTCGTAGTTAGTTCTGCTTTGTTTATTTGGTAGTCGAGCATATTTAAAAAGGATATTTGTGTTATGATATTTTCCATGTATGGTGGAGACCTTAGTGAATGGTTTGGGACACATTTTGAAGGGCCCATCCAGCATCCACGTGGCACATTGCCTCAGTTTTAGTAAGTTATCTGCTGTAGAGAATATTAGGAATCATTTTACGTTATTTAGGTTGCCATGTAAAAGGAAAGGTTCATCAGTATGTGTCGTTGTAAAGGGTTTAGGTATGTGTATGTCGGTATCTTCTTGGGACAGGTGGTGTTTCACTGGGAGCTCTTTTTGTTTGTGCAATTAAATGTTTTTTAAAGTGGGAATAGGTAGTAGTTGGGCTATTATGTGTTTGGGGGCTTTAGGTAAAATATCTTTAAGGATTTTGCTTGTGGGTTACTAGGAGCTAGTGCTTCCCCCTCTAATATCTTGCAATATCTGTCTTACTTCTATTTCTGTTATATCTTGGGAGAAGTGGTTGTGCTCTTTACATGAATTACATCATTTTTTGTAGTTGCCCTCCCAAGGCATGCATTAGAATAATATTTAGTATATTTCTAGTTTATAGTTTCTGCTGATGCAGTTTCTTGGCTGTAGGGGTAGCCAATGTGATTAAATAACAGTAGTGTAATAGTATACATATATAGAATATTTTAACTTTGTATATTTATTATTTACATTTAAAATTATGCAATCACTTGTAGCTAGGGCTTTGTTTTCTGTTGGCTGAAAAAAATCTTAAGTTTCACTTTAAATGTTAATTTATTGTTAGTTTGTGGATGTTGAGATAGTTAGGTTTATTTTTGCTTGCTCTTTGGCTGAGTTTATACTTTTGTATTAATTTATGTATATTTATTTCTTATATCTTTTTGATGGTTTTTGATTGTTGTTATTTTCAGACAATTTATCACTGTTTCCAGGCGTGGGTTTTTCTTTTGAGAAGGCAATATAAAAAGATAGAAGTTGGATAGTATTTAAGATTTTTAAGTTTAGTAAAAATTACGTTTTAGTGTAAATTTAAGTTTTACTTAGTTGGTTAAGTAGTTTTTGAAATGCATATATTTTTTCTCATTTTTTAAGTAGTTGTTTAAATTAGTGTGCCTTTTAAAGTGCTGATTTAATTGTTTGTTTGATTTCATTGGTAAAAGTTGTTTATAGTTTTATTTCTTTGGGTGGCTTAGTTATAGTTTGAATTATTTTCTTAGTAAGGACCTTCTATGGTGGACATTAATTTATGTATTATTTTAGTTGTATAATATATAGTTTGCTACTTTTTAATATAAGTTAATATACATATTTAGTAATATTTAGGTTGTTTAAACATTTCTAGTTTATGCAGTAGTACTGTTATCATTTTTTGTTATATACATATCTTTTTGGGGGTGAGAAGTAAATGCAATATATTTTTGTTTAATTTAAGTATGTGTACAAAATGTTTTTGACTTATTTTAGGTAAATGTTTTATGTTAAAAGTAGTTTTTTAATATATATTTATTAGTGAATATTTAGCTATTTTGGCAGTATTATTGTCATCAATATTGTGTTTTTTGATATTTTTGACATATTATATTTTTATTTAAAGGTAACACTATTTTTGGATCCAATAATTTTGTTTTCAATATTGTTAAAAATCAATATTTTTAACAGATATTTTTGTTCTCGATATTTGTGCTTTTACTAGTTAAGTATAGGAAATCAATATTTTTGTGATCGATATTTAATTTCCAATATTTTTGTATTCTGATATTGTATGCACCGATATTATGTCAGTGATCGGACGACTGTGCACAGCCGATTCTTGAGCCCACAGGATATAGCCACAGCTTACATCAAGATGTCACTGCCGCGTGGACAATGAGCAACAAATTTGCACTTTGAAAATAAAGACATTATGATAATATTCTTTGTCTCTCATGTGGCTTATTGGGAACATTGAAGACTTTGAAGATTTAAAATTTACAATTAAGGAAGTTTCAACTAGACTGCTAAATGTTGTTTAATTGTACACACAGGCCATGCCCATGTGTACTAATCTTGTAAGTGTGGGTGCATTTTACTCCTTACCTAAAAATCCGGGCTTAAACTAATCTTTTATTTTGATTTTTTGTTTTCAATTTCTTTTCTGGTCTTTTGTGGATTTTTTCACATAGTAAGAGGTAGATCCATTTTTACAAACACATAGGTAACTCTAACAGGGAACAATAAACATGTGCTCATGTTAGGCATCAGAATGCTAGGGCTGAATGTGTTGGATTAAGGTAGTGCTGCCAAATAAGTACTCCCATTCAGAATTCCCCCCTAGACAATGTTGTATTTGCAGCATGTCCAGATGGTTCTTTGGGTTGGCATTTTTGAAACCTTCTTCAGGAAGTCTGAAAAAGGCCCAAACCCAAGTCAATTGCACTAGCTTCTAAATTTCTATCAAAGCTATTAGAGTGGAATTGGTGAGAGCCCTGGTTGTGATACACTTCCATTACTGCATTATATTGTATATCAGTCTCCCCAAAAAACTCATACATATATCACAAAAAGTACAAGATCAATTAACCACAGCTAAATATAAAGAGAGGTTGCCTCACAAAACTCACATAAAAAGCCATCTCTTAACTTCCAGGGAAAATGAGAATTAATTAGACAGTTATTTGTACCATGCACAAATCCTACTAGAGCAAAAACTACACTAACAAGAGAAATTGATAAGCTGAAACCCATAGGTAACAGCAATCAAAGGTGAGGCAGCAAGCAAAACCATGAGCATGGATCTCTGAATGAATCTGAGGCCTGTGAATGTGAACTCCAATCAACGAAACTATGAGAGCAGAACCTAATAAACCGATTAAAAGATAGATTGTTCTAAATTCAGAGAACAAACAGCACTGGAGATGGTAACATCCACATAACATTGAACCCCAAAGATCGTGTAGACCCCATTGCAGAGCCAGGTTTACCAATTAAAGAAAGTTAGAGAGAGGCCCAGCTTCATATTCAGGCTGCGTTCTGACTCTAAATGGTCACAAACATACTTGCATTGTCAGACGCAGTCTGACTGATGGCCCTCCTCTGCTACAAGTCAGACAGTGATAGGCCCTTACACATGTCAGTTCTTCAGTTCATGCTAGCTAATCCCTACCTCCTTGTTGTATGGACAAACATTCAGCATCTATCAAAGGGACCATCTCGAAACAACGAAACCATATTAACATATAACTTTATAATCTTTTTTAACATTGTTTATATTTTTAATTTCTTGTTCAACTCTGTGTGCCTCAAGTACCTTCTGTACCCTCAGGACTGGACTGGGAACCCAAAGCAACCCTGGCAAATTTTGTCAGACCAGCCCCCGTACGGTGCATGGCGATCAAGCACAGCGAGCGAGCCTGACCACTACTAGGGGGCTGGGGGGGGGGAGGTTCTCCCCAAAGAAAATGTGGCAAAAAATGTGCATTCCACAACACATTTTTCATTATGTATTCAACTGTATTTGTTTTTAAAGCATTGTAAATGATGACCTTACACTGCTCCTGGATACAGCTATCTTTATTGGGGCTGTTCAATGATTCCCTCACTTTCACCCTCCAACAGTGCCTCTCATCGCTCCATAGCCCCTATCTCACATGTATTTGATTTGTTTTATATCGCCTCTCATACCAGTGTAGGGTGTTGGAGCATTTTACCTCGCACACATATACAGTGACAATGAATAATAAGTTTGTAATTCAGTGTATAGAAAATGTTACATAATACAAAGGGGATACAAGGTGTAGGCTTTGCATACCATCCATACTGGTAGGCATTTTTTAGGAGTGTTTGGCCTGGGGAAGCACAAACTCAGGATTCAGGGCCTGATTACGACTTTGGCGTTACACCTGCGGCACCACCACCTCTCTGTCTGCAGGAGGACCACCAAGGCTGAGGGGCGCCCACCTGCCAGATTCAGAGTTTAATGCAAGTCGGGCGGTGCTGCGGCGGTCTCACGGCAGTGGGCTGTTAGTCTCATAGGAGAGCCTAACATGCAGACGCTGCTGTGACAGCGATGACTGCACATTCCTGCACGGTGTGGCATGCATTCCACACCGTGCAGGAACAGGGGTGCAATTACAGGGGGGCACAACATGTGCCCCCCGCATGCACCCCCAGGCCCAGATCCGGCAGGGGGCCCTTTTAGTTGCCTATCTGCCACCCTTTTCATGGCGGACTCTCCACCATGAAAAGTGCGTTGAAAAGGAAACTCGTAATATGCTCGGTGGTGTCAGCAGCGGCACCGCCAGCATATTCATACCGGTTACAGACCGCCGGCCCAGCTGGATCCTTGAGTCCAATAGAGCCAGCAGTCTCATGGCGGTCCGACCGCCACACTCAGCATACTGCGGGTGTAGGAAGGTGGAATCTGACTATATGGTTGCCCCCACTTTTTTTATGGTGTTTTGCTGGTTTATGACTTTGTTGGACTGGGATCCTGCTATTCAGGGCCCCAGTCTATCTGCTTTCTCTGTAAAAAGGTTTCCATGTGCCTTAGGCACATCTCTGATTGGAATCTGGAGTGCCCTTATAAGTCCCTAGTATATGGTATACTATGTACCAAGGGCATAGGTACCTCAGAGGCCTACCAGGGGCTGCAGCATGTATTATGCCACCCCTGGAAGGCCATCCAAACTGACACCACAGGTCTGCTACTGCAGCCTGGGTAGGGTGGTGCATGCACACCTTACTGTGATATAGGTTACCTATATCACTAAATACATACACACATATAAACCTATAAGTCACTCCTAAGGCAGGCCTTATCAATCCTAAAGGCAGAGTGCATGGTTCCTATGTGAGAGGGTGCCCCTGCATGAGCAGGGCCCCTCTGCAGCGTTCGGAGACCATCTCTGATGCTGTTTGTAGTGCAGCCTGACCATATACTCTTAAGCGCATTATATCCTCGCGGTAAAATGCTAACTTTGGAATGGCTGCACCTAAACATGTCGTGTTTGGTGTCAAACATCTTGGAATACTACCCCCGCCAATCCTGGCGGCGGGGGTAGCATTCCACCCTTCTAGAGGGAAAGACATGTTAACTCTGGCTTACCCGGTAACTTCTTTCTGAAGCCCTGGCATCACAAAATGGATGCTGCTGCCACAGACACAAGTCTGGCCTCCTGCTGCTGGACGAAACTCCGGCAGGGGAGGCCTGGACAATAGGTTTCCTGTTGCAGGGAGGTGTGACCACCTCCCCAGACAGGATAATGTGTATTGGGGCTGGGTGGGTGCACTCTTAGAGTGCTTTGAAGTCCTGCACTGGGGGAGCAAAAGGCTCCTCTGTGCATATGCCAGTTCAAACCAGCTCAGGGGCTACCTGCCCCTGCTCTGGCGCGAAACTGGACAAAGGGAAGTGGGTGTAGCCATCCCCTCCCTTGACCCTCCCATAGGTGGGGTCATAGAGTTAGTCCCTCCCTGTTTTACTGGTTAAAATGGGGAACCCTTGCCACAGCAAGATTAGATTATACCTGGATGAAACTCTGACACTGAATCCTGGACCTTCGACGCTCTACGACAAGATTAGAGGTCTGAAGAATCTCCCTTGGGGTCAAGGAGTGACTCCCTGCTTGGCAGGCACCAAAGAAGCATCTGTCCGGTTCGCATTACTGAAGCTCCCGTCGGACGCTCGAAGTCATCGCATCACCAGAGGTGGATTCTCAGACTTCCCCGAGGCTACCCTGAGTCCCCAGCAAAGCTGAGGCCCGTGGCTATCGTGGGTGACGTGAGACCGTGACCCCTGGACACCGAGCACATTTGCAAGTGCACCATCTTCTGGGTCTCCCAAGAAGTCGTGCTTAGGGCTCCGAGTAGCCCTAGCCTCCAGCACCACCTGCACTGAAGATCACTGGCCCCCACTCCACGAGTGTCCTGCAAGCCAGCTCCACGTGCGGCGTCATGAGGCTCCATCGCGGTCGCTAGCCCGTCGGCTAGTAGCCCTTAACGAAGGCCAATCTTTTCCTTACTTGGCATCCTGGTTGCTCCAGGCCTGCCCTCACTTACCCTCGCTGGGTGAGTTCCACAGACCTTGCTGGTCTGCACCATCGACGATCTTCATCTTACTCGAGACTTGCCGTTGCCAAGGCTTGTTGGGTCCAATCCGGTCGCAGACACCTCAGCACTCGACAGACATTAAGCACCAGCCCGAATCCTGCTCCTGGTTGCCGACAACGCCTCCCGGACCTCGTGGCTGAAGAGTCAAGACGACCGTCAATGCACCTGAAGCACTCGACATCGGTGGGCATCTGTCCATCGCCTTCCTGGTCACTGGCTAGTGACCCAGACTCTGTCCCCTCTGCTTTCAGGTTCACCAGAACTCCGATCCACTCTTGGATCCACCCGGACACTTTTCTCTTGGCCGCCAGCAGCACTTTGCAGCAGATCGCCATTCGAATCGACGACGAAACCCGACCCCGAAAGGCACCTATGCACCCGGCTTCCCTGGGTGAGGTAACACGAGTACTCCGGTGCTCCCGTGGGTAGAGACTCTTCAAAGTCCTAGATCTCAAAGGGTTTTGTCCTAGTCCTCTTTTAAGTGTCCCTTTCCTCTATTTTCCCGATCCCGACTTTCTCCATAGAAGTTAACGGCGTATCGCGGTTGTGTATTTACACTGCACGCGTCTCCCGTGGGTCCCCTGTGTCACTACCTTGGGTGGTTCCTTGTGGTCCAAGCACTTCTAGAGGCTCTAGGCCTAGTGTCTAGTTCAGTCGTGGTTCGCATACCACTTTATTGGTATATGGTTTGGTACGCCCCTAGGGCCCAAACGTGTATTTGTGCTATTATTGTGATTTAAGATCTTATAACCTATGTACTTCGAACTCTAGCCTCATAAAGAGACTAAAGGGGTGTGTTTAGTAATAAATACATATATTTTGAATATATACCTGGTGTGGTGCTCTTTCATTTGGTCACTCAAGAGATTATAGACTGGTAAAACAAGCTGCTTTACATTCCTTCAAGACTTAGCCTGAAGGCTGCTCTCCATAGCTACCACTAGGATAGCTTTCAATAAGGTTGTCTTTAACCTACCTACCATAAGAGTCGATTTGGACTGGTGCAAGGTGCCCACTATAATTAGTGGACAGCATATGCCAGGCCAACTTCTCACATTGGTGTGCAGCGTGTGGGATTCCAGCTTGCTATTGTTTTACCAGATAATCTCAATTGAATTGATCAACTGAAAACCACTAAAGGTACCTAAGGTACATATAATTTAAGCTTAGAATAACAGTAAGTTCTACTGAACTTAGAGTTGTGTGTTAAGGGATAGCACAACCCTTTCTACAACTCAAGAGAGTTTAGTAGGCCACACATTAGAGTAGGTAGTGCATTCACCACACCACACTAGTAATGTCTTTAAGGGGAGGATCCAAAGAATCCTTGCAGGAAGCCATTGAGCTTCCACCCTCCAAGTATGATACACTCCCATTCTTGGAATTGAGAGCTTTATGCAACTTGAGAAAAATAAGGACAGGCCAAAGCCCCACCACCCAACACCTCAAGGAGTTGTTGGTGGCTTATGACCTTAGTAAGACCTGTAGGGACTGAAGGGGTAGGAGCTGAGGGTGGGGCAGAAGAAGAGGAGGAGGCCAGGGGTACCAATACCCCCAGCCCCCCTCTGAGACTGGCCAGGAGGGTGACAATGACCCTGACCTGGATAACCCAATCCCTCCTGTGGAAGATGATGAGGATGATCAGAATGATGCCCTCTTTGTCCCCCAGGAAGGATTAAGAGTGTGCCCAGAAGGTCTAGGTCTCCTTCTCAGGAGTCTAACCACTCTGGCACCTCTATAGGGAGCTCTGTCTCATCTCATAGGAGAGAATCCTCTCATGAGAGAAGAAAGAGGCTAGTCCAGTATGAGGAAACTCAGCTGGAACTCAGAAAAAAGCAATTAGCTTTAGATAGAGAATCCCTAGATCTCCTCAGGGAGAGAAGAAAGTTGGGACTAGAGTCCCATGGTGGCAGCAATATCCCTAGAGATAGGGACAGGTCTTATGACCATAGAAACCTAAACAAGATTGTCCCTCCCTACCAGAGTGGGGATGACATCCACAAATGGATAACTGCACTGGAGAGGGCCTGTAAAGTTCAGAAGGTCCCCCAGAGGCAGTGGGCAGCAATCTTGTGGCTCTCCTTTGCAGACAAAGGTAGAGACAAGCTCCTCACTGTAAGAGAAG
>CAWUFW010030678.1:0-16789 GCA_963921515.1 Calotriton arnoldi
CATTCAGTAAGATACGTTAAATCACTCACTTATAGAGTCAGTCACGCACCTACTAAATCATCCATACAGACACTTACACACCCACTCATTCTTCAATACGTCTTTTCCTATATATATTAAAAATATTTAAACTTTACAGAAACACACAGTCACTGGATGATGTCATCAGTGATGTCATTTGAGATGTCATCAGTGATGTCACTGACCATGTCATGAGTGATGTAATATGTGACGTCATCAGCAGTGCATTGCGGGGGCGTGAGTTATAGTTAGCTGAACTAACTATAACGGGGGAATTTCACGGGTTTTGTACGAGTGCAATGTCCAAGTAACTATAACTGTCCCTAAAACCTATGGTTTTTTCAGTGAATTTCAAAGGTTTTTTAAATGCTAATTTGTAACTATAACGTGTCTGAAACCTATGGTTTTTTTCAGTGAATATATATATATATATATATATATATATAATAAATATATATCTTTAACAGTGTTGGCGTTCTCCGGCTGTTACGAAACCACCGGGGGTGCTCGTGCATTGTGCTGACGCCCAAGCGCCGAAATCGTGAACAAGGTGATTATCTTTGAAATGCGTTGACGCACATGTGTGTACCTCTGCAAAACTATCAATAAACTACTGAAAGCTTCCGATGGGTGCTGTGCTCTGTCCTGGAACTTAGGAGAGAGAGGAGGAAATATATATTTGCGTGGTTATAGTTTGGAGTAGCTTTCCATAGGAAATTCATTTGTTAGTTTGCTAATAACTTTGCCATTGTTTGACACTATTCATGAAACTTGAAAGTTTCAGGGGGATCCGTCAAGCATGGGCAGAGAAAAAGGGAGTTACCAAAATATGTTTTCCCCATGCAGTTTCCCATAGGAAATTTAGACACAGCTACAGCCAAAACTGCTAAACGGAATTACACCAAATTTGGCAGAAAGCTAGATCTTTACCCAGACAGGGTGCTTTTAGTGATTTGGTGTAATTTGTTGAGTAGTTTTTGAGATATTAAAGTTCAAAATTCTCAGATACCCAGCAACAGGGTACTCCTGAGGTACTCACGTGGGTCCATGTAGGCATAAAAACACGATCTGATTGGCTGGTCCTGAGGGACCGACAGATGTGATTGGCTGGCCACCATAAAATTACTCAGGGACTCAGTCCGTGAGTCCTGAAAATGTTCCTGAGAAAGGTTATAAGGGGGCAGGGTAGGCATACCCTTGTGGGAGGGTCTTAGAGGCCCCTGAGGCCAACATAAAAACAAATAAATAAAACGTCGTCATTGTTGAGCAGGACTCAGCGTGGCCCCCATGTGGTTCCGGGGGATGCGAAAACACCACCAAACACTACCACTCACATCCTTCACCCAGTATTGAGGTCTTTGAGGAGAAGCCAGGTCCTCACCAATTCCTACTACGCACAGCCTATGCCCTGCCAAAGGCTGCGCGTGGTGCGGAGTCAGCACCCACATGAGAGTTTGACGCAGGGTCTGGCTGCAGGCCCGGCCCTATGGCCATCCCCACTCCATGGGGCCCTCTGCAGGGAGCCATGTGCTGCAGGGGGTTAGCCTTCAACAAGTATTTGACTCAGGCCCTGCAGCCAATCTCACACTGTGCACAGCCTTTTGCCATGTGTGAAGGGGGTCGGCTGCCCACGGGGCGATGACGGCACAGCCTGACCACAGGCCAAGCCCTGCAGCCAACCCCACACTGCATACTTCTAAAGGTGGATGGGAATACTAATAACATTTCACTTTACTTTTTAAAACAAACTTGCCACTATTATTATGTTAAAAGTTAAAATGTAATGTTTTAAACTAATAAAAAACATTGAAATTCACCAGGTAAAGTTAAATCAAGTAACTATAACCAGCACACTTGCCATGCACTGCTTATGACCTCACATGACCTTATAAATTACATTACTCATAACACATTCTGTGATATAATTGATAACATCACTGAAGATATCTGAAATTACATCATTAATGACATCACTATGCATGGCTACCCTCTCTACCTGTCACACTCATTTCTAACTAGTAAAACCTCTAAAAAGAAATCATGAGCTCAGTATGATCCCGACTAGTTGTCACCAATAAATAATTAGGTACAACCCCGAGGATGAAGCATGACACAGGATGCAGTTGAGAGGTTGCATTATTTTTGGATTAATTTTCCATCCTTTTGATTAGGTGACTGAGAGACCATTGTGCCTATATATGTCCTAATCCACACACGAACAGCAATACCCTTGATTCACTAATAGTGATTTTTGGATCCACATAGAGCCTACTAGTCCTGTTTAGGTCGAGCCTATAGCAGCAGCACACATGTGCTGCTCGCTTTGCGAGGCATGCAGTATTCAGTATGGAGTGGAAGCTCCGTGGAAGCGCCGCCCACTCTCCACCCATCTTTTTCATTGGCTTGTGTCTTAAATGCTGCCTTCCAATTGGTTTTAGGCTTGTTAGTTCCTCCTTATGACAGCCATGTCGTCATTTGTATCCTTCCATGGCTACTGGCCCCTTTACTTCGAGTGTTGCACAGTATGTTTTTTTTAGATTGTGAGCACTACTTTCTTCCCTTGCCTCCCCCCTCCCGCAGTCCATGCCTTCTCGCCTCCCCCTGCACTCCCGTTGTTCGAGCCTTCTCGCCGGCCCACACTCCTGTTTGCAAAGCAATAGGTACCGCGTAAATGCGAGTCCTATTGCATTGCAAATGCTTGTTTGATATAGGGAACCTAATATTAATTTTTTCTTACGAGAGAAAACATGGTACTTTTGCATGATTACTGCACAGGTACACACTATGAACTGATAGATATCTTGGTTATCTAAATTCTGGTTTCGTTCCCTAGAGCTAGAGACTCCTCAATAGAGAGCTCCCTCTTCGACTGCCGCTCAACGGCGTATGTTTACAGACTAGCCATCTAAAAATGTTGTCCTTCTTTTTTGTTCATGACCTCAAGACCGCGCGCCTTTTATTTTTTCCAAAATCATCGTGGTTTCTCGACAAGGACCAGCCTGGACTGTATCCCTTCTGGACAACAGGTATTATTCTATCCTCACCACATTTGTATCCCTTGCTGATAATCGACACTTCCGCAGAGCGGGAGGGGGCTCTTGCTCTCTCCTTAATACTTTGATGAGGGTGCATCTCGCTAACAGTCAGCTCTTCAGAGCCTGGTAGTTTATACATATATACATATTGCAGGCACGGCGAGAAAGCCCCTTCAGTTAGTGGATGGTACTTCCTTGTGTAAACTGAGACGTACCCTATTCTCCACGGAGCGTGAAAGCTTTATCGTGCGGCTTAACCTCGAGCTAAAATCTAACTAATGGTAATATACATGGTGTTTTAATTCTCCCTTATGTTATAACTCACATGGCAGCAGCTGATCTTCAGTCTTTGTCAGTGACATGCCTGCAGTGCGCTGGTCATGAGATGCTGATGTTAGGGCAGTGGAATGCCTTCAGTGGGGCTCCGATAGGCTGCTGTGCATGACACTATAAACAGTGCGCGATGCGCGCTTTCATTTTACAAGCAGCCCGTCACTTGTTTAATATATGCATGGCTCGGCACATGATCACGGCGCCCGCTTAATTTAATATGCACGAGCACCGCGCGGCACAGCAACAAGAGAGGCTGACTGCTTGCTGCAGAGACGGGTCTGCCTATGAAAAGATGGCGATACCAAAGGGGATGATGGACGGAGCGTTTGAGCTAATCAAACACTCACCCCCAGTCAACTGATCTGGGTTTAATCCATCATCATTCTTTAGCTCACTCCACCACCCCAGTTCAGACATGGCCATATGCAAATCAGTCTGACCCTGTGCCTCATGGGAACAGTCCAGCCCGAACTGCCAAGCCATGTCTTCCCTGGACCGGAAACAAGCATCCTGGGACCGGTTTCTGGCTATTCAGCCGTCATCAGCCAGGCTAGCTTGAATCCAGTGGCAAAGTGAGCAAGGGACCCACGTCTGGGCATACCCTGCCAACTTAGGGCGAACAAAGCGATACCAAAGGGGATGATGGACGGAGCGTTTGAGCTATTCAAACACTCACCCCCAGTCAACTGATCTGGGTTTAATCCATCATCATTCTTTAGCTCACTCCACCACCCCAGTTCAGACATGGCCATATGCAAATCAGTCTGACCCTGTGCCTCATGGGAACAGTCCAGCCCGAACTGCCAAGCCATGTCTTCCCTGGACCGGAAACAAGCATCCTGGGACCGGTTTCTGGCTATTCAGCCGTCATCAGCCAGGCTAGCTTGAATCCAGTGGCAAAGTGAGCAAGGGATCCACGTCTGGGCATACCCTGCCAACTTAGGGCGAACAAAGCGATACCAAAGGGGATGATGGACGGAGCGTTTGAGCTAATCAAACACTCACCCCCAGTCAACTGATCTGGGTTTAATCCATCATCATTCTTTAGCTCACTCCACCACCCCAGTTCAGACATGGCCATATGCAAATCAGTCTGACCCTGTGCCTCATGGGAACAGTCCAGCCCGAACTGCCAAGCCATGTCTTCCCTGGACCAGAAACAAGCATCCTGGGACCGGTTTCTGGCTATTCAGCCGTCATCAGCCAGGCTAGCTTGAATCCAGTGGCAAAGTGAGCAAGGGACCCACGTCTGGGCATACCCTGCCAACTTAGGGCGAACAAAGCGATACCAAAGGGGATGATGGACGGAGCGTTTGAGCTAATCAAACACTCACCCCCAGTCAACTGATCTGGGTTTAATCCATCATCATTCTTTAGCTCACTCCACCACCCCAGTTCAGACATGGCCATATGCAAATCAGTCTGACCCTGTGCCTCATGGGAACAGTCCAGCCCGAACTGCTAAGCCATGTCTTCCCTGGACCGGAAACAAGCATCCTGGGACCGGTTTCTGGCTATTCAGCCGTCATCAGCCAGGCTAGCTTGAATCCAGTGGCAAAGTGAGCAAGGGACCCACGTCTGGGCATACCCTGCCAACTTAGGGCGAACAAAGCGCTACCAGAGGGGATGATGGACGGAGCGTTTGAGCTAATCAAACACTCACCCCCAGTCAAGTGATCTGGGTTTAATCCATCATCATTCTTTAGCTCACTCCACCACCCCAGTTCAGACATGGCCATATGCAAATCAGTCTGACCCTGTGCCTCATGGGAACAGTCCAGCCCGAACTGCCAAGCCATGTCTTCCCTGGACCGGAAACAAGCATCCTGGGACCGGTTTCTGGCTATTCAGCCGTCATCAGCCAGGCTAGCTTGAATCCAGTGGCAAAGTGAGCAAGGGACCCACGTCTGGGCATACCCTGCCAACTTAGGGCGAACAAAGCGATACCAAAGGGGATGATGGACGGAGCGTTTGAGCTAATCAAACACTCACCCCCAGTCAACTGATCTGGGTTTAATCCATCATCATTCTTTAGCTCACTCCACCACCCCAGTTCAGACATGGCCATATGCAAATCAGTCTGACCCTGTGCCTCATGGGAACAGTCCAGCCCGAACTGCCAAGCCATGTCTTCCCTGGACCGGAAACAAGCATCCTGGGACCGGTTTCTGGCTATTCAGCCGTCATCAGCCAGGCTAGCTTGAATCCAGTGGCAAAGTGAGCAAGGGACCCACGTCTGGGCATACCCTGCCAACTTAGGGCGAACAAAGCGATACCAAAGGGGATGATGGACGGAGCGTTTGAGCTAATCAAACACTCACCCCCAGTCAACTGATCTGGGTTTAATCCATCATCATTCTTTAGCTCACTCCACCACCCCAGTTCAGACATGGCCATATGCAAATCAGTCTGACCCTGTACCTCATGGGAACAGTCCAGCCCGAACTGCCAAGCCATGTCTTCCATGGACCGAAAACAAGCATCCTGGGACCGGTTTCTGGCTCTTCAGCCGTCATCAGCCAGGCTAGCTTGAATCCAGTGGCAAAGTGAGCAAGGGACCACGTCTGGGCATACCCTGCCAACTTAGGGCGAACAAAGCGATACCAAAGGGGATGATGGACGGAGCGTTTGAGCTAATCAAACACTCACCCCCAGTCAACTGATCTGGGTTTAATCCATCATCATTCTTTAGCTCACTCCACCACCCCAGTTCAGACATGGCCATATGCAAATCAGTCTGACCCTGTGCCTCATGGGAACAGTCCAGCCCTAACTGCCAAGCCATGTCTTCCCTGGACCGGAAACAAGCATCCTGGGACCGGTTTCTGGCTATTCAGCCGTCATCAGCCAGGCTAGCTTGAATCCAGTGGCAAAGTGAGCAAGGGACCCACGTCTGGGCATACCCAGATCAGTTGACTGGGGGTGAGTGTTTGATTGACTCAAGCGTTCCGTCCATCATCCCCTTTTGTATCGCTTTGTTCGCCCTAAGTTGGCGGGGGTATGCCCAGACGTGGGTCCCTTGCTCACTTTGCCACTGGATTCAAGCAAGCCTGGCTGATGACGGCTGGAATGCCAGAAACCGGTCCTAGGATGCTTGTTTCCGGTCCAGGAAGACATGGCTTGGCAGTTCGGGCTGGACTGTTCCCATGAGGCACAGGGTCAGACTGATTTGCATATGGCCATGTCTGAACTGGGGTGGTGGATTAAACCCAGATCAGTTGACTGGGGGTGAGTGTTTGATTGACTCAAGCGTTCCGTCCATCATCCCTTTTGTATCGCTTTGTTCGCCCTAAGTTGGCGGGGGTATGCCCAGACGTGGGTCCCTTGCTCACTTTGCCACTGGATTCAAGCAAGCCTGGCTGATGACGGCTGGAATGCCAGAAACCGGTCCTAGGATGCTTGTTTCCGGTCCAGGGAAGACATGGCTTGGCAGTTCGGGCTGGACTGTTCCCATGAGGCACAGGGTCAGACTGATTTGCATATGGCCATGTCTGAACTGGGGTGGTGGAGTGAGCTAAAGAATGATGATGGATTAAACCCAGATCAGTTGACTGGGGGTGAGTGTTTGATTGACTCAAGCGTTCCGTCCATCATCCCCTTTGTATCGCTTTGTTCGCCCTAAGTTGGCGGGGTATGCCCAGACGTGGGTCCCTTGCTCACTTTGCCACTGGATTCAAGCAAGCCTGGCTGATGACGGCTGGAATGCCAGAAACCGGTCCTAGGATGCTTGTTTCCGGTCCAGGGAAGACATGGCTTGGCAGTTCGGGCTGGACTGTTCCCATGAGGCACAGGGTCAGACTGATTTGCATATGGCCATGTCTGAACTGGGGTGGTGGAGTGACCTAAAGAATGATGATGGATTAAACCCAGATCAGTTGACTGGGGGTGAGTGTTTGATTGACTCAAGCGTTCCGTCCATCATCCCCTTTTGTATCGCTTTGTTCGCCCTAAGTTGGCGGGGTATGCCCAGACGTGGGTCCCTTGCTCACTTTGCCACTGGATTCAAGCAAGCCTGGCTGATGACGGCTGGAATGCCAGAAACCGGTCCTAGGATGCTTGTTTCCGGTCCAGGGAAGACATGGCTTGGCAGTTCGGGCTGGACTGTTCCCATGAGGCACAGGGTCAGACTGATTTGCATATGGCATGTCTGAACTGGGGTGGTGGAGTGAGCTAAAGAATGATGATGGATTAAACCCAGATCAGTTGACTGGGGGTGAGTGTTTGATTGACTCAAGCGTTCCGTCCATCATCCCCTTTTGTATTGCTTTGTTTGCCCTAAGTTGGCGGGGGTATGCCCAGACGTGGGTCCCTTGCTCACTTTGCCACTGGATTCAAGCAAGCCTGGCTGATGACGGCTGGAATGCCAGAAACCGGTCCTAGGATGCTTGCTTCCGGTCCAGGGAAGACATGGCTTGGCAGTTCGGGCTGGACTGTTCCCATGAGGCACAGGGTCAGACTGATTTGCATATGGCCATGTCTGAACTGGGGTGGTGGAGTGAGCTAAAGAATGATGATGGATTAAACCCAGATCAGTTGACTGGGGGTGAGTGTTTGATTGACTCAAGCGTTCCGTCCATCATCCCCTTTTGTATCGCTTTGTTCGCCCTAAGTTGGCGGGGGTATGCCCAGACGTGGGTCCCTTGCTCACTTTGCCACTGGATTCAAGCAAGCCTGGCTGATGACGGCTGGAATGCCAGAAACCGGTCCTAGGATGCTTGTTTCCGGTCCAGGGAAGACATGGCTTGGCAGTTCGGGCTGGACTGTTCCCATGAGGCACAGGGTCAGACTGATTTGCATATGGCCATGTCTGAACTGGGGTTGTGGAGTGAGCTAAAGAATGATGATGGATTAAACCCAGATCAGTTGACTGGGGTGAGTGTTTGATTGACTCAAGCGTTCCGTCCATCATCCCCTTTTGTATCGCTTTGTTCGCCCTAAGTTGGCGGGGGTATGCCCAGACGTGGGTCCCTTGCTCACTTTGCCACTGGATTCAAGCAAGCCTGGCTGATGACGGCTGGAATGCCAGAAACCGGTCCTAGGATGCTTGTTTCCGGTCCAGGGAAGACATGGCTTGGCAGTTCGGGCTGGACTGTTCCCATGAGGCACAGGGTCAGACTGATTTGCATATGGCCATGTCTGAACTGGGGTGGTGGAGTGAGCTAAAGAATGATGATGGATTTAACCCAGATCAGTTGACTGGGGGTGACTGTTTGATTGACTCAAGCGTTCCGTCCATCATCCCCTTTTGTATCGCTTTGTTCGCCCTAAGTTGGCGGGGGTATGCCCAGACGTGGGTCCCTTGCTCACTTTGCCACTGGATTCAAGCAAGCCTGGCTGATGACGGCTAGAATGCCAGAAACCGGTCCTAGAATGCTTGTTTCCGGTCCAGGGAAGACATGGCTTGGCAGTTCGGGCTGGACTGTTCCCATGAGGCACAGGGTCAGACTGATTTGCATATGGCCATGTCTGAACTGGGGTGGTGGAGTGAGCTAAAGAATGATGATGGATTAAACCCAGATCAGTTGACTGGGGGTGAGTGTTTGATTGACTCAAGCGTTCCGTCCATCATCCCCTTTTGTATCGCTTTGTTCGCCCTAAGTTGGCGGGGGTATGCCCAGACGTGGGTCCCTTGCTCACTTTGCCACTGGATTCAAGCAAGCCTGGCTGATGACGGCTGGAATGCCAGAAACCGGTCCTAGGATGCTTGTTTCCGATCCAGGGAAGACATGGCTTGGCAGTTCGGGCTGGACTGTTCCCATGAGGCACAGGGTCAGACTGATTTGCATATGGCCATGTCTGAACTGGGGTGGTGGAGTGAGCTAAAGAATGATGATGGATTAAACCCAGATCAGTTGACTGGGGGTGAGTGTTTGATTGACTCAAGCGTTCCGTCCATCATCCCCTTTTGTATCGCTTTGTTCGCCCTAAGTTGGCGGGGGTATGCCCAGACGTGGGTCCCTTGCTCACTTTGCCACTGGATTCAAGCAAGCCTGGCTGATGACGGCTGGAATGCCAGAAACCGGTCCTAGGATGCTTGTTTCCGGTCCAGGGAAGACATGGCTTGGCAGTTCGGGCTGGACTGTTCCCATGAGGCACAGGGTCAGACTGATTTGCATATGGCCATGTCTGAACTGGGGTGGTGGAGTGAGCTAAAGAATGATGATGGATTAAACCCAGATCAGTTGACTGGGGGTGAGTGTTTGATTGACTCAAGCGTTCCGTCCATCATCCCCTTTTGTATCGCTTTGTTCGCCCTAAGTTGGCGGGGGTATGCCCAGACGTGGGTCCCTTGCTCACTTTGCCACTGGATTCAAGCAAGCCTGGCTGATGACGGCTGGAATGCCAGAAACCGGTCCTAGGATGCTTGTTTCCGGTCCAGGGAAGACATGGCTTGGCAGTTCGGGCTGGACTGTTCCCATGAGGCACAGGGTCAGACTGATTTGCATATGGCCATGTCTGAACTGGGGTGGTGGAGTGAGCTAAAGAATGATGATGGATTAAACCCAGATCAGTTGACTGGGGGTGAGTGTTAGATTGACTCAAGCGTTCCGTCCATCATCCCTTTTTGTATCGCTTTGTTCGCCCTAAGTTGGCGGGGGTATGCCCAGACATGGGTCCCTTGCTCACTTTGCCACTGGATTCAAGCAAGCCTGGCTGATGACGGCTGGAATGCCAGAAACCGGTGCTAGGATGCTTGTTTCCGGTCCAGGGAAGACATGGCTTGGCAGTTCGGGCTGGACTGTTCCCATGAGGCACAGGGTCAGACTGATTTGCATATGGCCATGTCTGAACTGGGGTGGTGGAGTGAGCTAAAGAATGATGATGGATTAAACCCAGATCAGTTGACTGGGGGTGAGTGTTTGATTGACTCAAGCGTTCCGTCCATCATCCCCTTTTGTATTGCTATGAAAAGATGGCGGCCCAAAGTGTATCTAAAGAAACGAAACCAGGAGCGCTGACGTCAGCTTCTGTGCCTCGAAGCTGACATGTAAAGCAGACTACGAAAGGAAGTGCTCTCTCTTTTGCATGGCACTTTGATTTCCATGTGCATGCGTGAGCCCGGGCTTTGCTCTCCTAACTCCAAGTTCCTCAACATGTTTATCACTGGTGGGTCATGTAATCTGATCTCCTTGCAAGTGTGCGTGTGTTTGTACAAATGTTAAGGATGGACTGCAAATTTGTTCCCACAGGGTGACGGTAACAAAAAGACACTTTAATTGGCAGTGTTCCTGTGGGATAAATACGAGAGCTCAATATTTCTGTAGACTACTTAGGTCGAGCCTGAATCAGCGCGCATGCACCTGCAACCACCAGTTCAAATTAAGCACTGGGTGGAATGGTGTATTTTCTAACCCTGCCGGAACGGAGCAGGCTAAATCCCTACTTCCCCTTTTTGTCACCACGCTTCTACAGAATATTAACAATCATTTGCAATGCAATAGGTCTCGCATTTACGCGAGTTTAAGCTATTGCAAATGACAATGTCTTTTATTTATGTTTTAAAAACCAAAACCAAAATAAAAGGCATAGCTATTTACAATGCCAATAGCTCAAACTCGCATAAATGCGAGACCTATTGCATTGCAAATGCTTGTTTAAAGTGCAGATAGTGCCCTCCTCTGTCAGGTCTGCTGGGGATTGTCTTCCAGTGAATGTCTGTCGAAACCCGCCTTGCCTAGATGTCAAAGTCAGTTAGTGCCAGAAATTTGAATGATATTCCAGTGTTAAATGGTGAAATATATGAACCAAGAACCCAAGCAAATCAAGAGTATTTACTAAGCACTTACTTGAACACAGGAGTCTCATCATTTGCATTCATAATGTTGAAGGTTAGCATTCCAGTACATGATTTGCTGTCTTTCATTTTTGTATTTGTTGCAGAAATAACCATTCGAAAAACCTATGGTGTCATATTGAAAAATATAAAAAATGCTTACAATTCTGTTGAAATGTGCCTCGAGCACTGTGGCATGTACTAAATATCACATCAGTTATTGTTTCTGTACAGAGATAGCAAATCCTTTTTTTACTTTTTCAGTTGCAACAATAAGAAGTGTATAGCATGCAAAATATTTTTCAAGTGAGAGGCATAACAGATGTACACTCAAAATAAAATAGGCATTACAATCCTACAGCCACAATGCGAAAATATTTGTTTAACCATCAGGAAATTGATTAAGAATTAGCATATTTGTTAAGGTGTTGGCATGCATCATCAGATGTTTTGTGGCTAGTTTTACTGTACTTCATTGTAGGTGTCAAAATATTATTGCATTATGCCACAATGCATTTGGTGTTTCCAACGTGGACCAATTTGAATTTCCCGAAGCAAACAAATTGGTGTGCCTAGATTATTCTGCTATATAAGACCAAAGTGCTGAAATTGTTCACATTCTGTATTTTGTTCCTCATTTCAAGTCATTCAGACACGTTTTGTACAAAAGGAGCTTTATCAACAGACACATTCAACAAAGCATATTCATATTTTGAGATTAAAAGTATATTTACTCTCCTTTTCCCCTCTCAACTGTTTACAATCTAAGGGGCCCATTACGATGGCGGGCGGAAGCACTACCGCCGTGCTGGCGGATGCAAAAACCACCAGTTACCGCCGGCACGCAGCAGTCCACACGCCCGCCCAATTACGATGCGAAAAGCAGGCCAAACACCGCCGGCAAGCCAGCAACACCGTCCGCCATCAAAGTGCGCCCGCACACGTAGCGGCGCAGCACAACTGACACACACCGTCCGACGAAACACGTCCCGCCCGGCGCATAAATTACAATGCCGCAAACAAACGGCTCCCACGGCTAAGAGACACCGCACGTGAAAGAGAGGCGGAAACACGGACGCAGAGCACGGACAACGAAGAAGCGGCACCCCGGGCATGAATCCAGCACTGCAGGCCCTTCCCATGCTTCTGCTGATGCACCACCAAGGACGCAACGTACCGCGGAGACGCAGGTAGGCACACACACAACAAGTGCACGCAAACAGCGCACACAGTGCAAGGGCGGATAAAGCGGACAACCCCCACCAGCGCGTGCACACTACACATCCACCATTGCATCCACATATGACACACAGGCCAAATCCTAACATCGCGGAACACATGTGTACACACCACCTGGGACTAGGAACCAACCACCCCGTCACGGCCCCAAAGCGCCGATGACGCCGCCACACATGCGCACAACGCAGAGGCCAACCGCAGCGCCATGCATGCGTCGCACACAGACACAGGGACACAACCAAGCAGCACACACACCAGCCCCACCCCGAACGCACATGACACGTGACAGGCCTGCCACAGACATGTCCCCAACGCCCAATTCACGGACAACACCCAACGCCACACAACCGACGCACACATGTCAGTGAAGTAACGCAACAGCAGGACACACCCCAGTGTAACAAACATGGCGAAGCACACAGCGGCGGCAACACCAACTAGGAGAAGCAGGGCCCCTTCGGGAAGAGGAACGCCAGTACCACACTGAAAAACCCATACCACCCTGCACATATGAACAAGACACATGAAACGGAACACCAAAGAGCCCGGTGACCGACAACAGGTGGCCCAAGAATTACATCCACACACAAGGCCCAACGCAGAGCGGAAAGGCAGCCTGCCGCCCACACAAGGGAGAGCAGACAGCACTGAATGACCTTCCATTCCAACTCCGAAACCACAGCCCTACGACAGAAGCCGGTGAATACAGCCATTGTCCAAGAATAGACCAACACAGGCATGCAGAGGAGACCGACCACAGGGCAGATAGCGCATATCACAGAAGCACACAACGGACGGGGAAGAAAGAAGAAAACACTCCCCCATGTCGGCCACATGCAAGTTAATTGGAAGGAGTCACACAGCACTGACCTTGAACTGTCTGAGAAGCATGTGGGAAGAGGGCCCGTGTCCTCCAAACAAGCCAACAGAACACAAGTCCTGTCTCCCCACGACTACACAGAGCTCACAGCAACCTCGGAGCGTGCACATTGCAGACTGCACACACAGCCGGAGCACGCCACCTCAACGAACCGCTGCGAAATGGCAACCGCAACACACCTACCCAACTACGCCGAAGAGCTCAAGCTGTACCAAACCAGCACGATACATACATTGGGATGCGATCTCCTGTCCCTGCTGAACGTAAGTTACCGACTGACTTACCGCATCACATTGTTCAGCTGCGTCATGCCCGTCTTCTACTGTCGGAGGTGTCCCTACCAGCATCCCGTCGAGATATGCCTCTCCAACCCGGCATGTCTGAAGGCGGACCTGCTACCACTACTCCTCCCTCTGGACGCACACGACAGGGCCTGCTCTGCCTATGGGGGCATGGCGTATGTGGCCAACATCGCACGCGCACTGAAATGGAACCACTGTGCCTCCACACGACGGATCATCGAGAACAGCTACATCGAATGTCACCCAGCATGCCCCATCATGGTCCTCCAAGGGACAACCTACGAACAACACCTTGACAGCCACCATCCGCTTCATTGGCTGGCAAACATGTACACCACCAATGACATGGAAGCCCTGCTGGACGGCATCGCATACCTGACAACCTGTAAATACGTCGGACCACAACGCAGGTTCCCCGAGTGACCTATGAAGTCCAACCCCGCACCCATGCTCAGCTTCCGCACGGACTGGCCAGTCACCACCACAACAGCCATACCAAACGACCGGCAACTGTAACCACACCATCAACGACATCGCCATGACATCGGATATGACCGGGACATGCACACTGTTCCCCATCACATCCAGGAACACCGCATGCATCGTGGGAGGCAGTGGCATGGGCTCTGTGCATCGCACCCACATGGACGGAACTGCACGAACAACCAGGACACGACATGGATCCAGCGCACATGGACACACACACCGCTCAGTGGACATGAATAGGTCGCCTGGAGTCTGTGGGTGCTGCACCCCTCCCACCCCCGCCCCGGGAATCCCATACCAGGACCTTTGCATGGACGACAAGTGCATACAACAACAACACGACCCCAGTGACTGTGACATGTCCAGTAACCACCACAGTGCAACAACAAGTGGCACGCCGCTGCATGCACGCAAGCACATGCCCTGATGTCATCTCACATGCACGCGTGCATGAGGAACAACCGCAGCAAACCTGTCACATGGAACTGAGATGGACTGTGCCCATGATGCCGAGCGGTCTGGTAGGCTACATGTATACCGTCTGTGTCAAAGTCCGCAGCTCCGCAGCTATACGTAAATGTACATTAGCACAGCCTTGGCCAAGCAGATGTAACCCCACACCCTATCCCATTTGTAATCATGCTCAGTATATCCTCAATATGTATTCCGCTGCCAGTAGTGTCCACTATACTGCATCACAGAGGACAGAAGACTCAATATAATGTTTGAAACCAGAACTGTCTCCGCTGACTCATTTCACAAGTACGAATGAGAGAGGATGAGAGTATGTGAAGTACACGGCAGTCGTGACATGACCATGTAGTCCACTGGTATTGGATGTCAACGCAAATGAGTAGCACTACTGTGGAAGACACACATGTGTCGTGTGAAGTCGTATGGACGCAGTGCTCAGGTGGGTGGGTGCGACGGGTAGATGCGCACATGCCAAGTTGGAGCACGCCGTGTTGGGAGGGCTCATGAACAGTACACCACCGCTTCCCTGGGCATTGTGAGAGGACACCTGTCGGGGGAGTGAACACGTGTGTGCACAGCAGCCGGGCACACGTACAAAGCGGTACCAGGCGCACCTCAGCCCACCCTCTGTGGACGAGCTGGATCCTGTTGTGCACCCGCCATGCCCCTTGACAAGGCACACACAGCCCCAGTCGACCAGGTGTAACCCCAACATAGTCAATCCGCACAGGCGATACAGGGCACGGGATGGCAGTGGAGCATGGTGTGTGAGAGGTCTCCTCGCGCTCCTCCTGGTCATATCACGCAGGCAATAGAACCTCAACGTCCAGCATGGCAAAAAGTCAAATGGAAGTGTAGGGGGACGCACCACAGCACGAGCAGCACTGACGTCACGGGAGGTGGCTCGCACCATCCCATCCATTGCCCATCATACCAACCACGCCACATGCCATTGCGACTAAGTGCAAGCGCGTGCGCCACCACCCCTGAGCACTCCCCAGAGAGGCCAAAGAGTGAATGTGTGGGCCATCAGCCACAGACGGACGCGGCATGGCCGCAAGGGCAGCCACAGCCACTGGGTGTCGCAGGTGGCGGATCCGGAAGGCGAAGACTGTGATGCATAGTCCATGCAGGCCGGGTCTCCATTTGGGGCACCACGCAGGTGGACGGCGTCCCGCCACACATCATACCCTGAGACAGCCCACTCGTGCAACTGGACCCACACATACACTCCTTGCCCTCTCTGGTGCGAGCTTGGGGCTGCCTGTGCAAGCGCTAGCCTCGCAGGTGAGCATGCATATTGGGGGCGAGGGGAGGACATGAGGGCTGGGGCGAAGATGACTGTATCACTGTCAGTTAGTACAAGGGATGACCCAGATGTGGAAAGGAAGAGACGTGTCCCGTGTGTACTGCAACTAGTCGCCAATCCAACTACCCCCATGTCCGGAATGTAAGCCCGCACCTAGGCCCGCCCATCCGCCACATCGAACATACCACCAGCACGACAACCTTCCCATTCGAAACACTGACTGGGGGTGGCGACCAGTGAACAATCATGTGTAGCCTACCCACGCGTACATGTGGGCCCTCCATGATCCATGTCACCTGCGGCAAAGACATGACATGCGCAATGAGGGAAGTGAGGAGAGCTGTCCGCCCCACGCGCAGAAGGTGCATCAGCTCCACAGACCCAGCAGCGAGTCCAGCAGGGGTCACATGTGCAGGGGCAGCTGTGCCTGGTGTGAAGGCACATGCATATAGACAGCACATCGACCAATGTGTAGTCTGCCCACATCCACAGTCCATCATCATGCGGACATAGGAATTGAACACAGGGCAACACATCTTAGCTGGTGCACCCACCGTGACCAACAATGCGCAATCATCGACGTACCCGCCCTGTGCATGGCCCCCCACCCAACGGAGGCACATCCAGTGCCACCATCCCACACACACAAGCCTTCCACGGAACATGCTGTGTCCAATGGTCAGTACAGAGTCAGCGCCCATCTGGTGGATCCTGAACAGGAGACACATGCACACACATGCCAGCTCCCACTATGTACGACTGCCACCTGGCACGTGCAATGTAACCTCTCACCTGTGACGTGTGACTGCAAGCACACAGCCGTCTTGGCATGGGGCTGTCAATGTGGACACCAGTCAATGTTTCGGGAGCTGTGATCCGTACAGTGCTGTACATAGGGTGCAGTGCTGACACCTACTACTGTCAGCAATACGTAAC
>CAWUFW010030679.1:0-16788 GCA_963921515.1 Calotriton arnoldi
TCTTGGAGCATGTTGGTCCTGTAGGAGGTCGGGTGTCCCATTTTCTTACAAAATTGGAAATCTGTTAGATCAGATCTTTGCGTTTTGAATCTTGTAGAAAATTGGTGCGTCCTTCCTTTCCCGGAGTTTCCTCCACATTACCCTCCTCACCAGGGCTGGTGTGTGGAGGACCATCTGCTGCTTCTTCAGCAGGAAGTCGATGGCCTTTGCTTCAGAAAGGTGCGATAGAGGTGGTTCCGGAGCAGGAAAGGGGTCAGGGGTGTTACTCCCGATATTTCCTGATCCCCAAGAAGGACTGGGCGATTGAGACCCATCCTGGACCTCAGGGCCTTGAATTTTTCCCTCAAACAGGAGAAGTTCAAGATGTTGACCCTAGCTCAGGTGCTTGCGGCGCTGCAGCAGGAATACTGAATAATGTTGATCGACTTGCAGGATGCTTATTTCCACATCCCCATCCTGAGGTCGCATCGGAAGTATCTCCGTTTTATGGTAGGATCCCAACATTACCATTTTGCGGTCCTTCTATTCAGACTTACTTCTGCACTGTGAGTCTTCACAAAGGTGATGGCGGTGGTTGCAGCTCATCTCAGAAGGTCGGTGATTCCGGTATTCCCTATCTGGACGACTGGCTGCTCAAGGCAAAGTCTCCAGAGTTGGTGCTGCATCATCTTCAGATAACAGCTCAGCTGTTGTTCGGATTGGGTTTTTCGGTAAATGTACCCAAATCTCACCTGGTGCCCTCAGCGCAACCTGTTCATAGGGGCATTACTGGACACTACTGTGAATTGTGCCTTCCCACCTCCTCAGAGGATCCTAGATATCCAGGCTATGGTTCTGTTGTTTCAAGAAGGGGCAGAAGTTCCAGTCCTGAAGGTCTTATGCCTGCTCAGTCTGTTTGCTTCCTGCATACTGTTGGTCAACCATGCATGCTGGCATATGAGGGCACTCCAGTGGTACCTCCGCAGGGCGTGGTTTCAGCACAACGGAGATCTCAGGGAGGTGGTCAGAATCTCCAGAGACACCTGCGGTGGATCTGTTATGGTGGAGTGTTCTAGGCAACCTGTCTCAATGGAAGTTGTTTAAGCCTCCTTCACCGGTGCCCACAGTAACAACGGATGCCTCCACTCTGGGGTGGGGAGCTTATCTGGGGGATCTGGAGATCAAAGGCCTTTGGTCGCCAGAGGAAAGATTGTTTCACATCAATCTTCTAGAATTGCGGGGCGATACGTTTGGCTCTCAAGGCCTTTCTTTCCTCCCTTCACAATCAGTCAGTTCTGATCCTGACAGACAACACTACCGCAATGTGGTACATCAACAAGCAGGGAGGAGTAAGGTTGTATAGCCTCTGCAGAGAGGCTCTGCGACTCTGGTCCTGGGCTCAGGACCATCAGATTTGCATGATTGCGAATCACCTGGACGGAGTACTGAATGTGCGTCCGGACAGTCTCAGTCGGCAGTACTCGGCTGATCACGAGTGGTGTCTCCAACCAGAGGTGGTCTATCACGTCTTCAGGATGTGGGGTTTCTTCGGTTGGGCCTGTTTGTCACTCACGAGAACACGCACTGCCCATCGTTCTGCAGTCTCCGGGATCTGATGCAGGGAGCGTTGGGGGACACGTTTCAATTAGATTGGGGCTCACAACTTCTTTACGCGTTTCCTCCCGTACACTTGATTCCTCGAGTTCTGAGGATTCACCAAGACCGGAGCCCAAGTCATATTGATCGCTCCGTATTGGCCAAGAAGGGTGTGGTACACAGACCTTCTTCATCTCTCATCGCACCCTCCGCTCCGTCTTCCCCTCAGGGCAGATCTCCTCTCGCAGTCGCAGGTTCTACACCCCTACCTCCAGAGCCTGCACCTTCATGCCTGGAGATTGAACGGGGCAACTTGTGTTGTTTCTCTTGCCCACCTGTTGTGGTGGACGTTATTTCATCCGCCATGAAGACTCTCCACCTAATCTGTTTATTCCTGTACATGGGCCAGATTTGTGAGGTGGTGTGGAGAGGTCAATTGATCCCTTGAACGCCCATTTATCTGATGTTCTTAGCTTTTCGCTTTCCTTGGCCCAGCAAGGTTTTGCTGTGGCTACTGTTAAGGGTTACTAGTCGGCTTTATCTGCCTTCCTTTGTTTGTCTAACCAGCTTCATTGTTCAAGTCTCCCATAGTTATGAGGTCTATTAAGGGCCTCACTAATTCGTTTCCGCCCACTTCCTTCATTATGTCTCAGTAGGACTTGAATTTGGTTCTGACTTTCCTGATGGGTTCTCCTTTTGAGCCTCTTCATAGTTGCCTGTTGAGGCGTCTCACATTCAAGACTGTTTTTCTAATTGCTATTACCTCTGCCAGGAGAGTAAGTGAGCTTCAGGCTCTTAGTTTTAAGCCTCCTTTTACAACCATCTATGCAGACTAGATTGTTCTCAGGACCAGAGCTGCTTTCCTGCCTAAGGTGGTCACTCCTTTTCATCTAGAGCAGACATTCACTTTACCCACTTTCTATCCTCCCCTCACCCTTCCAAGGGGGAGGAGAGACTTTACCGCCTGGATCCTAGAAGGGCGGTCAGCTTCTACTTGGACAGAAGCAAGGACTTGAGGCTGGACGATCAGCTCTTCGTTGGTTACGTGGGACGTATGAAGGGCAAAGCTGTCCATAAGAGAATGCTTTTCAGATGGATCATCTTGTGCATCAAGATATGCTATGCCTTGGCCAAGAAGGAGCCGCCTGAAGGTATTAGAATCTGAAAGAGACACGTTAGTGACAGATTCCTTACCTTAGAATATCCCCAGGCGTCAGGCTGGATCCGGAAAGTTTTTGTGTAGCAGTCCCTTGCGCGTCGGTAGGCAGCGTCGTGCGGCTCCGCGTCCGTCGGCCGGCGTCGGGATCGCCGGGATGACGTCGCGGGCAGTACTTAGACGCCGCCCCTGCGCGCTGACGTCAGTTCTTCTTTTTCCACGCCAGTAAGCGCAGATCCGGGAAGAGCAGTGCCTGAGTCATTTTTTGACTAAATTTTGGGTGATTTTTTCACTGTTTTTCTCACTGAGTCTCTCGACTCCGAATGTGTCGGTAGGGATGCCCGGCTTCAAGCCCTGCGACGCCTGTGGTCGCATGATGTCGATCACAGACCCGCACTTAGAGTGTCCCTACTGCCTCGGCCGCGACCATGACACGAAGTCGTGCCCCGAATGCCGGGCCTTGCACCCGAAGGCTCGAAAGCTCCTCGAGGTCCGGCAGTCGGCTCCACGCCACACCAAGCCCCGGTCACGTGAGAGGTCGAGGGCCGGTCGCGGAGTCCTCATCGGTCGTTGGGGTCCAAGTCTTCGCACTCCTCCGGTCAGTCGAAGCATAAAAAGTCTAAGAAGCGTCATCGGCTCGACGACTTCGCCTGCCGGCCCCGCGACTCGGCTGAGGCTCCTGTCGGCACCGTCCCCGCGGCTCCGGGAGTGCCTGTGGAGCCGCCCCGCATTACCCGTCCTTCCCGGGTTCGGGGCGACTCCGGCCGAGATACAGGAATTCCTGTCGGCCATGGCCCGCCTCTTCGGGCCTCAAGGTCCCCCCGGTGCGCCTTCGGGCCCCGCGAGCCCTGATGGGGCTTCCCCGGTGCCGCCGACGACTCCTATCCCGGCGCCGCCTGTCACACCAGCACGGTCCCGGCCCCGGCTTCGGCCCCGGCCTCGATCCCGGCTCCGGTGCTACCGCAACCCCCATCGACGCGGGTTGACCTAATCCACACTCCCCGCCGGCGCCGATGTCTCCGGTGCCGCTCCCCGACGACGCCCGGGGCTCCGGGCGGCGCCGTTCCCCACCTCTCTCCGGATCCGGACACGGCGCCGGACCGACGTCGCTCGACGCCGGCTCCGACGCCCCGATGAGACTTGGGTCCCGCGTGTCCCCTCCTTCTCCTTTATTTTGAACCTGAGGAGGACGAAGAGAACTGGGAGGGGTCGGATGACCCTCTCACACAGCAGTGTGAGTACGAACAGGACTGGCTGAGGAACTTGGGGATGCCAGTGGTCTGGACACCTCCCTGACTCTGGCATGCTGGCTCCTCCTTCCGTGGCAACGGAGGAGGGAGCAAACTTTGCAACGGTGTTGCGTAGAGCAGCTGGGGCCTTACACCTCCAATTGCCTACAGTGGCTGTCAGGACTAACCTCTGACGGAAGTGCTTCAGCCGGCGGCTACCTCCTCGGAGCCACTGCTGCCGTTTAATGACTCGCTTTCCGACGTTCTTTTGGGCACCTGGTCCAAGCCCGCCACAGGGCTCCTGTGGATAGGAACGTGGCCCGACGCCATCGCCCCGCTCCGAGCGACCCCCTGTTCCTCTCCCAACACCCCACTCCTGAGAGCTTGGTTGTCCAAGCCTCTGCTTCCCAAACCGCCTTTCCTACCGCTCCTCCGGATAGGGAATCCAAACGCCTGGATCAACTTGGGAAGAAGGTCTTTTCTTCCTCCAGTGCTGGCTTGCGGTCTGTCATACCGCTTGCCTTTTGGGCCGATATTCCCACTCTCTGTGGGACTCGGTGGCGCAAGCTTTGCCCCAGTGTCCTGAGGAGGTCCAGACACTGCTTCCGCGCCATTGCGGAAGGAAGAGATACGGCTAAATACACCATCAGATGTGGCCTTGATACCGCCGACTCGCTGGGCAGATCAATTGCAACGACAGTGGCGCCTGCGTCGTCATGCCTGGCTGAGAACCACTGATTTCTCGGGTGATGTCCAAAACACTCTTATGGACATGCCCTTTGATGGGGGTCGGTCTTTTTGGGAACAAGGCAGACCATGCGCTGGAGCGTTTTAAGGACTCGCGGGCTACGGCCAAGTCCCTGGGCCTTTCTGCTGTACGCCCTCCACAGCCATCTGCTTTTCGCCCCTTTCGTGGCCACGGAAGGGGCACCCAGTCACGTCCGCTGCCCAGCCACCGGCCCGCGCAGCAAGCGTCTTCGCGTGGCCGAGGACGTGGCTCCCGCCGTGGCGGGTCAGGCAACCAGCGTGCGGGTCAGGCCACCAACCCCGCCCCGTCCGTGGCCTCCAAGCCCTCCTAGTCCTTCCTTTCAGGTGCACAGCACGCCAGTATGGGGCAGGGTCCGCCATCACCTTCACCACTGGCGTGCCATCACCTCGGACAGGTGGGTCTTGGACATTGTCCGAAGGGGCTACTCCCTCCCCTTCGAGACCACCCCCCAGCCATGCCACCTCAATTCCACCGCATGTCAGGGGATCACTTGGTGCTTCTTCAGAAGGAAGGTGCGGCCCTCTTGGCCAAGAGGGCCATCGAGCGCGTTCCGACCCCAGAAGTAGGCTGTGGTTGCTACTCCCACTACTTTCTGGTGCCCAAAAAGGACAAGGAGGACATGCGTCCTATCTTGGACCTCCGGAACGTAAATCGTTTCCTCCGGAAGGAGAAGTTCAAGATGCTCACCCTAGCTCAGGTCTTGACTGCCCTCGACCCTGGAGATTGGTTGGTAGCGTTGGACTTGCAGGACGCATATTTTCATATCCCCGTCCTGCCGGCCCACCGGCGTTACCTGCGGTTCACGGTGGGCCTCGAGCATTTTCAGTTCACCGTGCTCCCTTTTGGCCTTACCAGCGCCCCTCGGGTGTTCACGAAAGTGATGGCGGTGGTCGCAGTTCATCTGCGCCGGGCAGGGGTTCCAGTCTTCCCCTACCTCGACGACTGGCTGCTGAAGGCGGGTTCGTCCCAGGCAGTCGTCTCCCACCTCCAGACTACGGCCGAACTCCTGCACTCGCTGGGGTTCTCCATCAAATTGCCGAAGTCGCATCTGATTCCTTCTCCACAGCTCCTTTTCATCGGAGCAGCTCTGGACACGACGCAGTTTCGGGCCTATCCTCCCGAACGGCGAGTCCGGGATATTCAGGCTCTGATTCCGATCTTTCAGCCTCTATCCTGGGTTTCGGTACGGATGACCCTGAGGCTGCTGGGCCTCATGGCCTCCTGCATCCTGCTTGTCGATCATGCCAGATGGCATATGCGGGCTCTGCAGTGGGACCTGAAGTTCCAGTGGGCGCAGCACCAGGGCAACCTGTCCGATCACTTCCAGATCTCGGAGGGGACTGCAAAACAGTTGCAGTGGTGGCTCTCGAACCGGCAATGGGTCAGAGGCAGATCCCACTCCCTTCCCCAGCCAGTTAAACAATAATGGGGCGACCCTGTGTCCCTCAGAACCTGGGTATGGATAAATAAACAAAAACAATGGTTCTGTCGGGTTCAGCAACTATTTCTTGTGAGTACGCTTAGTGTAGATATGTTATTCTATAGTCTATAAACATTCGTATCTCCGCTATCTAGACAAATGGAACACCCAACTACTAATAAAATACGTGACACAAATTGCTGTCTACTATCTTGTTTTTTTAATTTATATAAATTAAATCATTCATATAGATTTACACCTTTATAAACAAGGCTGTCAATACAAAGTGAGGTTAAGTGATCAAGTGACATAGGTGCTCAGTGCTAGTGTTTAGTGCGCAATATATACAGAGTGGTTAAAATATATACATTGGAAAAGGTAGGCCAGAATATTTAGACAAAAACAATAACTCTGCTATATATTAATTATTCTTTTACACGCAGAGCCTTAGTCAATCTGGACCATGCGAGGTCGTCGACGTTTCAACCCAAACTATGCTCCAATTAGGTAGTCAAGGCGGGTCTTCATCAGGACAAAAACAGGGGTAGGGGGTAACAGCCTATAATTGAAGAAAACCAAATTAGGCGTGTTCCATATTAGGGTCTGAGGGGGATCCGAATGTGCAGAAAGGGTGACAGTACTCACCCACAAACAACCGAGAGTGATTCCTGGTTAATCTTTCATCTTGTGGAGCCTGGTGGTAAAATCATCAACAATTGACCCAGGCGATGTAAATCTAAAAGATAAAGCAGGGTGCACAAGTCAAGCCCACTATGGGCGCACGGACCCTGTTTGTCAATATCAAGCTGACTTAAAGTAAAGCTAAAATATCAATGCAGGATGATCAATACCTACGTGCGCATGGACCCAATTAATGGATGTCAGGCTTACTTAAAGTGGAGGCATAGGGTTCCACTTATAACCCTTTAAATAAAATGACACAGAACTAAGAACAAAGCCGAAGCTACCGGCTTGATGTATTTATTCAAAACGGAAATTCCATTAATGATGCCCACATGATAAGACAGCAAGGAAGGGGCGCATAAGTTAAGATTATACCCACTAAGAAATGCCCATAGCTCTGCTTGTCAATGTAGGACTACAATTTAAAATAAAGTAAATCTGAAAGAGACACGTTAGTGACAGATTCCTTACGCATCAGAATGTCCCCAGGCGTCAGGCTGGATCCGGAAAGTTTTACGTAGCAGTACCCTTGCGCGCCGGTAGGCGGCGTCGTGCGGCTCACGCTCCATGGTCATGTGTTAACCAAGTACCTACAAGCAAATATAATTCCCAAAGGCTTGCAGGTCAGGAACGAGCCTGCCATCTTTATAGATGTCCCAAAGTTCAGGGAGGGTTTTAGTTACGTTGTTAACAACTGCTCCAGGCACTGGATGGTGCTTGGAGTAGAGACTGCAATTGAATATGTCAAAAACTAACCCAAGAAATTGCTGATTTGAAAAGAGAGATACTTTGAGGATAGTGCCCTTTCTAACGCAAAGGAAGCGTTGAGCGAGCGGAAAAACATTAGCTGACTTTAACACAATAACTTTAAATAGGAAGCTTGACAAACTGACGAAAGACGTAAGGAATTACGACAAAAAGTTCACTTACTCCCTATTTGGCAGATGATTACTATTTGCAGGATAGCCAAGGCTTCTTTTCAAATAGAAGTAGGCAGGGACCACGGAGATTTAATACCTTCTCAGATTCCTCCTTGGGTAGTGGTTCTGATCTCGGACTTCTGAGAGACCCTCCACCCAGCCGCCAAGGAAACCAGGGCCTCATTTTTAGGGGAAGGTTACCGGCAGTCCAACAGGGTGGAGGTGCAGAACAGAATTGGGAACGACCAAGGGGTTGGAACAAGGGCAGGAATACACAACAGAGCAATTCACGGGTCAGGGTTTTTCCCATCAGAGACACATGGGGAGATCTCAACACGCAGGCAAACGTACAGATGGTGAGAGACACACACATCCACCACTGTTAGTGCCCCCATGCATTACAGGAATATTCGGCTGGACCAATACCACCAGACAATTGCAGGGGTAACAGGCACACCTAGTACTTTCACCTTCGGATTGTGAGGCTCAAAATCCAAGGGATAGGGACCTTGCTAATACACCCCACACATTGAACATTACGTGTTGAAAGAGATGTCTTAATCACCGCAGAGGCCATGAATGTTCTGCACACAGCCAATACTGAATCATTGGTAACAGGGATATTCGATCGTGACTCACAAGACATCATCAATCCCCAAAATGCCTCGAACTTGGATCCAATAATCAACCTTTCCAATCACAATATGTCGCTAGCAGAAAGGGAGGTCCTTAGTAAAGGGCTGTCTTTCGCTCCAACCGCTATACCAGATGCTTTTACAATCAAACTTGAGATGCAGAGATTCTTTAGGAAAATCAGACTCAAGTATTACTTCAGCAAAAACACATACAACCCTACGGCAGCCGCAACATCTTTCAGACCCCCATCTACCTTCACACCGGGGCATACCTGATGAGTCAAAGGATACTGGCCTATGAACAGATTGTCCTACAGGAAACTATGGAGCTACTGGAAGAGCGACGTATACGTGAGACATAACATCAGTAAAGATGAAAAATTGGCATTAAATTCCTTACGAAACAACAAGGCACAATTGTTATCAAGGCGGCGGATAAGGGTGGGGCTGTAGTTGTACAGAATACCGCTGGATTATGTGGAGGAAATTGAACAACAGTTGGGAGTACAAGAGAGCTATCTCCCACGCCGAGGGACCCTACCGCTGAGATCAAGTCTCTAGTCGAAAAGCTGACCATGGACGGACTGGAGAGAGGGTTTCCTGAGTCAGCCTGAGAAAGACTTCTTGAACAAAAAGAACCGAGAATTCCGACAATATACACCCCTCCCCAAGGTGCACAAATGCTTAGAGAAGCCGCCTGGGAGACCGATTGTCTCTGGCTGTGGGTCGGTCCTTGAACCGTTAAACCAATTCATCGATTATTTCTTACAACCTTGGGTCCCAGAGACAAAATCATATGTAAGGGATACGATGCACATCATCCAATTGCTGGAAGGTCAATCATTTGACATTCAAACACAATTACTTGTGACTCTTGACGTTTCTCTCTTATACGTCCATCCCACAGGCCAAGGCACTAGACGTAGTGAGACTCACTCTGGACAAACGCCCGAGACCGCACTGATACCGACTGATTTCCTGATTGCCATGTTGGAAATCGCGATGAAGAAGAACTACTTCATCTTCAGAAACCGGTTTTATTTCCAATGCAAAGGTGTTGCTATGGGGGCTACATACGCACCGAGTCTGGCTAACATCTTCATGGATGACTATGAAGAAGAATATTTATACAGCCATGACAATCCTTTTATTGAGTCTATTGCAGTTTGGAAACGCTACATAGACGACGTTATAATGATTTGGTCTGGTACTGAAGATGACCTCAAGAAGTTTAGAGACTGGCTGAATAACAGAACAAGGGACATCCAGTTTACTATGTCTTACAACAATGAGGCCATCGATTTCTTGGACCTTACATTCCGAGTGGATGAGGGTCTCTTATACTGTGACCTATACCGCAAAACCCACAGAAAGAAATACACTCCTAAGTATGAGTCACATCATCCACGGAGCCTGAGGGATAATTTACCGTATGGTCAATACCTCAGGCTCAGGAGGAATTGCACACGTAGGGTGGACTTCTTTAAAGAAACCGAAATCCTTACGATTCGCTTGAAAGAAAGAGGCTATCCAACAGGATTACTCAAACGGGCCCGTAAACGAGCTTGGTATTGTCCACGGACCAGTTACTCCAAACAAAACAAAAACAGACGAAGATGGAAAATATTGTTTGTGTGACCACATTCAATTCCAAAAGCAACGACATCAAAAAGATTGTTAAAAATATTGGAATCTGGTCGCCAATGAACTCAACATCACAGAAAAGCCAGTGTTTGCATTCAAGAGAGGCAGGAACATTAAGGACAATGTAGTCAAAGCCTACCTCGAGCCATCAAAGCAACTGGACCTGAGGAGCCAATTGGGCTTACCACCAATAACTGGACATCACAAATGTGGACAATGCAAAGCGTGCCCTCTGACGATTGAGGGAGCAACCTTTACATACAATAATCGAACACACAAGTTACCACTATTCACCAATTGCAATAGTACCAATGTGGTGTATACCATCCGCTGTCCATGTAATTTACTCTATGTAGGGCAGACCACACAGAAGGTAAAAGCAAGAATATTCCAACACATGAGCAGAGTCAGATGTAAAGTACAGGGAGCCCCTCTAGTTGAGCACTTTACAACTCACAATCATTCCCCAGAAAGCATTCGATGGTGGGTAATTGATAAAATCTGCCCCCATCCAAGAGGTGAGTCTGTGTCTGCGACCCTAAATTTTAGGGAGTGCAGATGGATCCATTTCTTAAACTCAGTGACAGAGGGCCTCAACGACTCGAGGAGACCTCGAAACAAATGGGCCAATTATAGCAGACATCTGTATGAGTTTACATCATTATTGTACTATAATTGCCTGTGTTGTTCAAGTTTGTTTATGAACGTCATCTAATATTTCTAGCCTTATGATTTTAATCTGTATAGAAATGTTCCATGTACATGCTGTGTGATTATAAGGGTTTGTAAAGTGTATGCATTTACCAACTCCTCATGCGTGTATATTATAAGTGCGTTACTCATGATTGTAATTGGCCTTTGAATATGACTCCTGATATGGTCTTTACATCAGGGTGGCACATGATTTCCACAGTTGTATAATTTGTAGGAAATGCCTGTGGCATCGTAAGGTTTATTTATTGAATGCTTCAGTTTGTAGCCTAATATGCATGAAATGTTTCCTTATATCGGGGTGGTGCATGAGCTCCACCTTCGTATAATGTCCGTGGCACTGTTAGGATAATTGATGTGTTTTCATGTTGGCCTTTCATGAGCAATTATTTATGTGCACGTAAGTGTCTGTGTTATGCATACAACTGAATGCTTTGGCCTTTAACTTTTCTCAAGACGTGGTGTGCACGCATAGTAATTCCTTATGCTCCTCTCCTCCATCGATTAGGCAGACTCACTTGGTTACTTAGCAACCGGGTCGGTCAGCATCGAGCTGCTGCCTTCCCGGGCGCGACGTGCACGCTGTAATTACGTGCGTGTTCCTACTATAAATTACGGTTCTATACCACTGAGGAGTCTTGCTGATGGAAGGCTGCGATTGTACAGGACACATGCCTGTTTCCGCTTAGCAGCTCTGAATCCTCCTTTGCTGCCCCATTCAAGTCGTTTAGGTAAGCGCACCTGTTGAGCCCACGCAGAGAGAATCTTATATTAGTTTTGTTTGTCATTAAACTGACCCGCTCTAAATCAATTTCCGATTCTTCTAATCTGCAGACTCACCGCTTTGACGTTCCTCCTTGGTGAGTTTTTGCTCACCTCAAACGCCATTCACCTCGCCCGGATCTATTCAACATGCTGGCATTTTAGCTCTGCCTATCAGTTACTAACTTGTGTAACGATATATCTGTAAGAGACAGTAGTTAGTGACAGATTCCTTACCTTAGAATATCCCCAGGCGTCAGGCTGATCCGGAAAGTTTTTGCGTAGCAGTACCCTTGCGCCGTCGGTAGGCGGCGTCCGTGCGGCTCCGCGTCCGCCGTCGGGCGTCGTGATCGCCGGGATGACGCCGCGGGCAGTACTTAGGGCGCCGCCTGCGCGCTGACGTCAGTTCTGTACACGACTTTCCGCGCCAGGAACGCAGAGCCATGCAAGAAGCTGACATAGGTGTCTGAAAAATACTAGGGCCCTGAAAGGGATGTCCTTAACCCTAGAAATCAGTTCGCAGAACGGGGAGGATGGGTGGGCGGTAGGGAATCTGTCACTAACTACTGTCTCTTACAGATATATCGTTACACAAGTTAGTAACTTGTGCATCTGAAAGAGACACGTTAGTGACAGATTCCTTACCTTAGAATAGATACCCCAGCAATACCAACCCCGGTGGTGGGTCTGCGAACAAAGATCAGACAAGGAAGTCCTGGAGGACAGAACGGCCAAAGAAGCCGTCCCTCCGGACCTGACTGTCAAGGCAGTAATGCTTTGTAAACGTGTGCAGCGAGGCCCACGTAGCTGCCTGACAGATAACCGGCAGCGGAACACCGCGGCCCAAGGCCGTGGTAGCAGCCGCTGCCCTGGTGGAATGGGCACGCAGCCCAACAGGAGGCTCCTTCTTAGCCAAAGAATAGCAGGTCTTGATGCACAAGGTAACCCAGCGGGAGATGGTCCTCTTGTGCACCGCCCGACCTTTTTGGCGCCCACGTAGCCAACAAAGAGCTGGTCATCCACCCGGAAGTGTTTTGTGCGGTCGATATAGAAGGAGAGCGCACGTTTTGGGTCCAGACGGTGGAGCCTCTCTTCCTCTCTGGAAGGATGCGGAGGCGGAAAGAAGGTGGGCAAAGTGATGGTCTGCCCAATGTGGAAAGCAGTAACCACCTTTGGCAAGAAGGACGGACGCGTCCGAAGAACAACCTTGTCTGGATGAACAGACAGAAAGGGAGGTTTGCAAGATAGAGCCTGGAGCTCACTCACCCGCCGAGCGGAGGTGATGGCCACCAGAAAGGCTGTCTTCAGAGTCAGAAGACGAAGAGGACAGTTATGCAGAGGCTCAAAGGAGCGCACATTAAAAAGGTAAGAACCAAGTTCAAGTCCCACTGAGGCATCACAAACGGAACAGGAGGGAAGAGGTGAGTAATGCTCTTTAAGAACCTGTTAACAACAGGGGACTTGAAAAGGGAGGGCTGATCAGGGAGCCTGAGGAAGGCCGAGATAGCACAAAGATAACCCTTGATGGTACCCAGGGCAGAACCCTGTTGGGCCAGAGAGAGAAGGAACAGAAGGACCTCAGAAAGAGGGGCAGAAAGGGGATTCACAGCCTTTGCTGTGCACCATGCCACAAATTTGTTCCACCTGCAGGCGTATACCACCTTAGTGGAGGGACGCCTGGCTGCCAGAATCACATCACAAACTTCGGGAGGCAAGTCGAAAGGAATCAACTGCCGCCGCTCAATCTCCACGCAAGCAGGTGTAGACTGGACAGGTTCGGTGGAGGACCGTCCCCTGCTGCTGCGACAGAAGATCCTCCCGAAGAGGCAGACGGATCGGGGATCTATGCTCATATTGAGTAGCTCGGGATACCAAACTCTTCGAGCCCAGTCCGGAGCCACAAGAATGACTTGGGCCCGGTCGTGCCGAATCTTCTTCAACACTCTGGGTAGAAGTGGTATAGGCGGAAAGGCGCACAACAGACCGCAACTCCACTCGCGACGAAAAGCGTCGCCGAGCGAGTGCCGCCTTGGAAATTCCAACGCGCAGAACTGATGACATTGCGCGTCTCTTCGGTGGCGAATAGATCTAACCAAGGCTCTCCCCACTGTAGAAAGAGTCCTTGCGCCACTTCCGAGTGAAGACGCCATTCGTGATCCATCATGCACCTGCGGCTGAGTTCGTCCGCCCTGGCGTTCAGAGAACCTGCCAGGTGTTGAACCATCAGGAACATGCCCTGATGTTCCAGCCATGTCCAGAGGCGCAGAGCCTCCTGGACAAAGGGTCCAAGACCCCACCCCGCCCTGTTTGTTGCAGTACCACATGGCGGTGGTGTTGTCTGTGAACACCTGCACTACCTTCCCTTTGACAGAGGGAAGGAATGCCTTGAGTGCAAGTCGGATCGCCCGGAGCTCCAGAAGGCTGATATGGAGCCGGGACTCCGCCGGAGACCAGAGGCCTCTGATCTCCGCTCTCCCATGTGACCGCCCCATCCCAGAAGGGACGCGTCCGTCACAACTGTATGCTCTGGCTGGGGAAGGGAGAGGGATCTGCCCATGACCCATTGCCGGTTCGAGAGCCACCACTGCAACTGTTTTGCAGTCCCCTCCGAGATCTGGACGTGATCGGACAGGTTGCCCTGGTGCTGCGCCCACTGGAACTTCAGGTCCCACTGCAGAGCCCGCATATGCCATCTGGCATGATTGACCAGCAGGATGCAGGAGGCCATGAGGCCCAGCAGCCTCAGGGTCATCCGTACCGAAACCCAGGATAAAGGCCGAAAGATCGGAATCATAGCCTGAATATCCCGGACTCGCCGTCGGGAGGATAGGCCCGAAACTGCGTCGTGATCCAGAACTGCTCCGATGAAAAGGAGCTGTGGAGAAGGAATCAGATGCGACTTCGGCACATTGATGGAGAACCCCAGCGAGTGCAGGAGTTCGGCCGTAGTCTGGAGGTGGGAGACGACTGCCTGGGACGAGCTCCGCCTTCAGCAGCCAGTCGTCGAGGTAGGGGAAGACTGAAACCCCTGCCCGGCGCAGATGAGCTGCGACCACCGCCATCACTTTCGTGAACACCCGAGGGGCACTGGTAAGGCCAAAGGGGAGCACGGTGAACTGAAAATGCTCGGGGCCTACCGTGAACCGAAGGTAACGCCGGTGGGCCGGCAGGACGGGGATGTGGAAATACGCGTCCTGCAAGTCCAACGCTACCAACCAGTCTCCAGGGTCGAGGGCAGTCAAGACCTGAGCTAGGGTGAGCATCTTGAACTTCTCCTTCCGGAGGAAGCGATTGACGTTCCGGAGGTCCAAGATAGGACGCATGTCCTCCTTGTCCTTTTTGGGCACCAGAAAGTAGTGGGAGTAGCAACCACGCCCTACTTCTGGGGTCGGAACATGCTCGATGGCCCTCTTGGTCAAGAGGGCCGTGACTTCTTCTGTAGAAGTACCAAGTGATCCCCTGACATGCGGTGGAATTGAGGTGGCATGGCTGGGGGTGGTCTCGAAGGGGAGGGAGTAGCCCTTCGGACAATGTCCAAGACCCACCTGTCCGAGGTGATGGTGCGCCAGTGGGGAAGGTGATGACGTGACCCTGCCCCTACTGGCGTGCCGTGCACCTGAAAGGAGGGACTAGGAGTGGCTTGGAGGCCGCGGACGGGTTGGAGGTGGTGGCCTGACCCGCACGCTGGTTGCCCGATCCGCCACGGCGGAATCCACGCCCTCGGCCACGCGAAGACGCCGCTGCGCGGGCCGGTGGCTGGGCTGCTGGACGTGAGGGGCGCCCACCGTGGCCACGATAGGGGCGAAAAGCAGAAGTCAGCGGAGGGCGTGGTAGCAGAAAGGCCCAGGGACTTGGCAGTAGCCCGTGAGTCCTTAAAGCGCTCCAACGCATGGTCTGCTTTGGACCCAAAAAGACCGACTTCCATCAAAGGGCATGTCCATGAGAGTATTCTGGACATCCCCTGAAAACCAGTGGTTCTCAGCCAGGCGTGGCGTCGGAGCGCCACCGTCGTTGCAATAGACCTGCCCAGCGAGTCGGCGGTGCCGAGCGCCACAACGGATAGTGTATTTGGCCGCATCCCTTCCTTCCGCAATGGCGCGGGAAAGCAGTGCCTGGACCTCCTCAGGGCACTGGGGCAAAACATCCGCCACCGAATCCCACAGGGAGTGGGTATATTCGGCCCAAAAGACAAGCGGTGTTAACGGACCGCAAGCCAGCACTGAGGAAGAAAAAACCTTTCTTCCCAAACTGATCCAGGCGTTTGGATTCCCTATCCGGGAGGAGCGGTAGGGAAGGCGGTTTGGGAAGCGGAGGCTTGGACAACCAAGCTCTCAGGAGTGGGGTGACAGAAAGAAACAGGGGGTCGCCCGGAGCAGGGCGATGGCGTCGTGACACGTTCCGATCCACAGGAGCTCCTGTGTTGGGCTTGGACCAGGCGCCTAAAAGAACGTCAGTGAGGGCGTCGTTAAACGGCAGCACAGTCTCCGCAGAGGAGGCTGCCGGCTGAAGCACCCTCTGTCAAGATGTTAGGCTTGGACCGCCAAAGTAGGGAGCTGGAGACGTAAGGCCCCAGCTGCCCTACGCAACACCGTACTGTGGGTCTGGCTCCTCCTCCGTAGCCACGGGAGTGAGACAGCATGCCAGTGTCAGGGGAAGTATCCAGACCACTGGCCTCCCCTAGACTCCTCTGTCCAGTCCTGACCATACTGACAGTGTCGTGTCAGAGGGTCATCAGACCCTCCCAGTCCTACCTGGTCCTCCTCTGGTTCAAAATAAGTGAGGAGGAGGGACATGTTGGGGACCCAAGGTCCCATCGGGCGCCGAGCCGGCGCCGAGGCGACGCCGGTCCGGGTCCATGTCCGGAGCCGGAAGGGAACTGGGGGACGACGCCGCCCGGAGCCCAGGGCGGCCGCCGAGAACGGCACCGAGACATCGGCGCCGGCGGAGGTGTCGCAGGGTCGACCGGGCGCGATGGGGGGTTGTGGAGCCGGGATCGAGGCCGGGCCGAAGCCGAGCCGGGATCGAGGCTGGAGGCACGGGCGACGCCGTCGGGCCAGCCGGCGCGACGCCGAGCAACCCCATCAGGCCCGCGGGGCCCGAAGGCGCACCGAGGCCTGAAGGCCCGAAGAGGCGGGCCATGGCCGACAGGAATTCCTGTACCTTGGCCGGATCCCGCCTCGAACCCGGGAAGGGCGGGTATGGCGGGGGCGCGACTCCACAGGCATAGTCCGGGCGCGCGGGCGGGACGGTGTGCCGGGAGGGGCCTCAGCCGAGTCGCGAGAC
>CAWUFW010030680.1:0-16787 GCA_963921515.1 Calotriton arnoldi
GGGATCACTGACATAATATCGACTACAAAAATATCGAATATACAAAATATCGGCGTCAGAATATCGACTACAATAATATCTACTACCAATACTTATTTATAAAAATACAAAAATATCGAGTAGCACAATATCGTATATAAAATATCATAGCTCACCATCAACATCGAAATGCTAAATATCGTTACATTAAATATCGTTTAAATTTTTATAACATACAATATAACAAAAATATCGAATACCAAAAATATAGACATCAATAATATCGACTTTTTACAAATATCGACTATAGAAAATCTGCTCAATTAAATATATCTTTAGCACCAAAATATAAATTCACATTATAAAACAATATAAAATACTTAAACAACATAATAAAATAATTTGCAAACACAATCATATATACAAAACAAAATATGCTGGCTTACAACAAACAATTACAATAATAAAATATAAACTGTAAAATATATAATGCTTGCATTATTTCACATTAAAAACAACATTTAAATTATTTAAAAAAGTAAAACAGATAAAATATTTAATACTTTCTACTAACAGTTTCTTAATTAGCGTCTCCTTATATGGAAAGAAAGTGCCAAAAGAATAAAAAACAATTAACTTCAACCAACAAAAATGCTTACATTTCAAAATACACCAATAAATATAAAGCAACCAATTAAATAAACACCTATATAAACATCAAAGACATACATCTCTTTTACACTTCAAACCGACAATAAAGAAGAAGGGTGAAACTGTGCCCAACTGTTTCCCTGAAAGAAAACTTCTTCATTACTAAAAAAGAGATTTAAAACTGCACTAAGTGAGCAAAACTGTTTTTAAAATATAAATAATACTCACTAACCTGCAAATCTAAAATTATTGCTGAAAAAAACCTAATTGACTATTCTTTCATTCCTTACTTTTATATCACCTCTACAGATATCCTACAAAGCCAGAAAATTATTGCCAAAATACTCACCAATAAAACAACAATAAATGTAAGTATATTCTATTTTTGCCAAACCGACCTAAAAATATTTTCCAAAGGTTATTCACTAATATATATTTTCTTTTTATCTATCTCCTCTACAGCCAACAGCAAAAGCTTCCAAAATAATTCTACAACTACTAACAAAATAAATACAACTAAAAAGTAAGTATATCATTTTCCATTATTAAACAACGTTAAATACCCACCCAAATAACCCTTTTCCCCTAAAATCCCTATTATCTACAAACAATATTATCAAATTATTAATATGTTTTTTCTCTTCTCAACAGAAATTACATCAAGAAAATAGAAAAGAAAGCTTGAAATCATTTCCTAACCAATTTCATTTACATCAAACTAAGGGGCCCATTACGATGGCGGGCGGAAGCACCACCGCCGTGCTGGCGGATGCAAAAACCACCAGTTACCGCCGGCACGCAGCAGTCCACACGCCCGCCCAATTACGATGCGAAAAGCAGGCCAAACACCGCCGGCAAGCCAGCAACACCGTCCGCCATCAAAGTGCGCCCGCACACGTAGCGGCGCAGCACAACTGACACACACCGTCCGACTAAACACGTCCCGCCCGGCGCATAAATTACGATGCCGCAAACAAACGGCTCCCACGGCAAAGAGACACCGCACGTGAAAGAGAGGCGGAAACACGGACGCAGAGCACGGACAACGAAGAAGCGGCACCCCGGGCATGAATCCAGCACTGCAGGCCCTTCCCATGCTTCCTGCTGATGCACCACCAAGGACGCAACGTACCGCTGGAGACGCAGGTAGGCACACACACAACAAGTGCACGCAAACAGCGCACACAGTGCAAGGGCGGAAAAAGCGGACAACCCCCCACCAGCCCGTGCACACTACACATCCACCATTGCATCCACATATGACACACAGGCCAAATCCTAACATCGCGGAACACATGTGTACACACCACCTGGGACTAGGAACCAACCACCCCGTCACGGCCCCAAAGCGCCGATGACGCCGCCACACATGCGCACAACGCAGAGAGGCCAACCGCAGCGCCATGCATGCGTCGCACACAGACACAGGGACACAACCAAGCAGCACACACACCAGCTCCCACCTCGAACGCACATGACACGTGACAGGCCGGCCACAGACATGTCCCCAACGCCCAATTCACGGACAACACCCAACGCCACACAACCGACGCACACATGTCAGTGAAGTCACGCAACAGCAGGACACACCCCAGTGTAACAAACATGGCGAAGCACACAGCGGCGGCAACACCAACTAGGAGAAGCAGGCTCTTCGGGAAGAGGAACGCCAGTACCACACTGAAAAACCCATACCACCCTGCACATATGAACAAGACATATGAAACGGAACACCAAAGAGCCCGGTGACCGACAACAGGTGGCCCAAGAATTACATCCACACACAAGGCCCAACGCAGAGCGGAAAGGCAGCCTGCCGCCCACACAAGGGAGAGCAGACAGCACTGAATGACCTTCCATTCCAACACCGAAACCACAGCCCCACGACAGAAGCCGGTGAATACAGCCATTGTCCAAGAATAGACCAACACAGGCATGCCGAGGAGACCGACCACACGGCAGATAGCGCATATCACAGAAGCACACAACGGACGGGGAAGAAAGAAGAAAACACTCCCCCATGTCGGCCACATGCAAGTTAATTGGAAGGAGTCACACAGCACTGACCTTGAACTGTCTGAGAAGCATGTGGGAAGAGGGCCCGTGTCCTCCAAACAAGCCAACAGAACACAAGTCCTGTCTCCCCACGATCACACAGAGCTCACAGCAACCCCGGGAGCGTGCACATTGCAGACTGCACACACAGCCGGAGCACGCCACTCAACGCACCGCTGCGAAATGGCAACCGCAACACACCTACCCAACTACGCCGAAGAGCTCAAGCTGTACCAAACCAACACGATACATACATTGGGATGCGATCTCCTGTCCCTGCTGAACGTAAGTTACCGACTGACTTACCGCATCACATTGTTCAGCTGCGCCATGCCCCGTCTTCTACTGTCGGAGGTGTCCCTACCAGCATCCCGCCGAGATATGCCTCTCCAACCCGGCATGTCTGAAGGCGGACTCTGCTACCACTACTCCTCCCTCTGGACGCACACGACAGGGCCTGCTCTGCCTATGGGGGCATGGGCGTATGTGGCCAACATCGCACGCGCACTGAAATGGAACCACTGTGCCTCCACACGACGGATCATCGAGAACAGCTACATCGAATGTCACCCAGCATGCCCCATCATGGTCCTCCAAGGGACAACCTACGAACAACACCTTGACAGCCACCATCCGCTTCATTGGCTGGCAAACATGTACACCACCAATGACATGGAAGCCCTGCTGGACGGCATCGCATACCTGACAACCTGTAAATACGCCGGACCACAACGCAGGTTCCCCGAGTGACCTATGAAGTCCAACCCCGCACCCATGCTCAGCTTCCGCACGGACTGGCCAGTCACCACCACAACAGCCATACCAAACGACCGGCAACTGTAACCACACCATCAACGACATCGCCATGACATCGGATATGACCGGGACATGCACACTGTTCCCCATCACATCCAGGAACACCGCATGCATCGTGGGAGGCAGTGGCATGGGCTCTGTGCATCGCACCCACATGGACGGAACTGCACGAACAACCAGGACACGACATGGATCCAGCGCACATGGACACACACACCGCTCAGTGGACATGAATAGGTCGCCTGGAGTCTGTGGGTGCTGCACCCTCCCACCCCCGCCCCGGGAATCCCATACCAGGACCTTTGCATGGACGACAAGTGCATACAACAACAACACGACCCCAGTGACTGTGACATGTCCAGTAACCACCACAGTGCAACAACAAGTGGCACGCCGCTGCATGCACGCAAGCACATGCCCTGATGTCATCTCACATGCACGCGTGCATGAGGAACAACCGCAGCAAACCTGTCACATGGAACTGAGATGGACTGTGCCCATGATGCCGAGCGGTCTGGTAGGCTACATGTATACCGTCTGTGTCAAAGTCCGCAGCTCCGCAGCTATACGTAAATGTACATTAGCACAGCCTTGGCCAAGCAGATGTAACCCCACACCCTATCCCATTTGTAATCATGCTCAGTATATCCTCAACATGTATTCCGCTGCCAGTAGTGTCCACTATACTGCATCACAGAGGACAGAAGACTCAATATAATGTTTGAAACCAAAACTGTCTCCGCTGACTCATTTCACAAGTACGAATGAGAGAGGATGAGAGTATGTGAAGTACACGGCAGTCGTGACATGACCATGTAGTCCACTGGTATTGGATGTCAACGCAAATGAGTAGCACTACTGTGGAAGACACACATGTGTCGTGTGAAGTCGTATGGACGCAGTGCTCAGGTGGGTGGGTGCGACGGGTAGATGCGCACATGCCAAGTTGGAGCACGCCGTGTTGGGAGGGGTCATGAACAGTACACCACCGCTTCCTGGGCATTGTGAGAGGACACCTGTCGGGGGGAGTGAACACGTGTGTGCACAGCAGCCGGGCACACGTACAAAGCGGTACCAGGCGCACCTCAGCCCACCCTCTGTGGACAAGCTGGATCCTGTTGTGCGCCCGCCATGCCCCTTGACAAGGCACACACAGCCCCAGTCGACCAGGTGTAACCCCAACATAGTCAATCCGCACAGGCGATACAGGGCACGGGATGGCAGTGGAGCATGGTGTGTGAGAGGTCTCCTCGCGCTCCTCCTGGTCATATCACGCAGGCAATAGAACCTCAACGTCTAGCATGGCACAAAGTCAAATGGAAGTGTAGGGGGACGCACCACAGCACGCGAGCAGCACTGACGTCACGGGAGGTGGCTCGCACCATCCCATCCATTGCCCATCATACCAACCACGCCACATGCCATTGCGACTAAGTGCAAGCGCGTGCGCCACCACCCCCGAGCCCTCCCCAGAGAGGCCAAAGAGTGAATGTGTGGGCCATCAGCCACAGACGGACGCGGCATGGCCGCAAGGGCAGCCACAGCCACTGGGTGTCGCAGGTGGCGGATCCGGAAGGCGAAGACTGTGATGCATAGTCCATGCAGGCCGGGTCTCCATTTGGGGCACCACGCAGGTGGACGTGCGTCCCGCCACACATCATACCCTGAGACAGCCCACTCGTGCAACTGGACCCACACATACACTCCTTGCCCTCTCTGGTGCGAGCTTGGGGCTGCCTGTGCAAGCGCTAGCCTCGCAGGTGAGCATGCATATTGGGGGCGAGGGGAGGACATGAGGGCTGGGGCGAAGATGACTGTATCACTGTCAGTTAGTACAAGGGATGACCCAGATGTGGAAAGGAAGAGACGTGTCCCGTGTGTACTGCAACTAGTCGCCAATCCAACTACCCCCCCATGTCCGGAATGTAAGCCCGCACCTAGGCCCGCCCATCCGCCACATCGAACATACCACCAGCACGACAACCTTCCCATTCGAAACACTGACTGGGGGTGGCGACCAGTGAACAATCATGTGTAGCCTACCCACGCGTACATGTGGGCCCTCCATGATCCATGTCACCTGCGGCAAAGACATGACATGCGCAATGAGGGAAGTGAGGAGAGCTGTCCGCCCCACGCGCAGAAGGTGCATCAGCTCCACAGACCCAGCAGCGAGTCCAGCAGGGGTCACATGTGCAGGGGCAGCTGTGCCTGGTGTGAAGGCACATGCATATAGACAGCACATCGACCAATGTGTAGTCTGCCCACATCCACAGTCCATCATCATGCGGACATAGGAATTGAACACAGGGCAACACATCTTAGTTGGTGCACCCACCGTGACCAACAATGCGCAATCATCGACGTACCCGCCCTGTGCATGGCCCCCCACCCAACGGAGGCACATCCAGTGCCACCATCCCACACACACAAGCCTTCCACGGAACATGCTGTGTCCAATGGTCAGTACAGAGTCAGCGCCCATCTGGTGGATCCTGAACAGGAGACACATGCACACACATGCCAGCTCCCACTATGTACGACTGCCACCTGGCACGTGCAATGTAACCTCTCACCTGTGACGTGTGACTGCAAGCACACAGCCGTCTTGGCATGGGGCTGTCAATGTGGACACCAGTCAATGTTTCGGGAGCTGTGATCCGTACAGTGCTGTACATAGGGTGCAGTGCTGACACCTACTACTGTCTCATATCCCCTCGTGCCACAGGTCCCACTTGTATTGGCCGCTCAGCCCGTGCCCACATCGCCGTCGTCGTGTGCCATACTCATCCAGCCTCGGAAGCAGTTCCATGCTCAGCAGACACTCATGTTGCCGTGGCGCTGCCGCTGACGAATATGCAGTCAGTCCCCATCAGCACGCCCGCAAGTCATTGGGGCCTAGATCCCCATGTGCATGCACATGGCAGTGGTATGTCTCACTTGCCATTGCCATTGTTGGGAGACCTGTGTAAGTGTATTGTGGCCGTGCCGCCCCAGCTTGACAGCTGGGCTGTGGCTCATGTGCTTGCTCAGTCATGTCAGTGATGTGTATGCGAAATTGCTATGTGCCGTGTTGCTTTGACATGTGTCCTCTGCCATTTAACCCAGGCGGAGACCGAACATTGACCGCCCATACCAATTGCTGGCGGACATGGACGATACAGAGGTAATCAGGAAGTTTCGGCTGGACAGGCCAACTCTGCATCGACTGTGTGCCATGTTAGAGCCCCATCTCCGTCCCCGCAGGGTGTATCCGACTGCTGTCACCCCCACGGCTAAGGTGATGGCCGCCATGCATTTCTTCGCCACTGGGTCATTCCAGCACACAGTGGGCAGTGGAGGAGGGATGTCCCAGCCCATGTTCAGCAAGGTGCTGAGGGATGTACTGGCAGCCATGATGCTGTACCGGAACAGGTACATCCGCTTCCCCAGGGCTCGTGAATTGGCGGCAGTGAAGGGTGCATTCTATGCCCTTGGCAGAATCCCACACGTCGTGGGAGCCATTGACTGCACTCATGTTGGCCTTGTTGGCGGGGGTATGCCCAGACGTGGGTCCCTTGCTCACTTTGCCACTGGATTCAAGCAAGCCTGGCTGATGACGGCTGGAATGCCAGAAACCGGTCCTAGGATGCTTGTTTCCGGTCCAGGGAAGACATGGCTTGGCAGTTCGTGCTGGACTGTTCCCATGAGGCACAGGGTCAGACTGATTTGCATATGGCCATGTCTGAACTGGGGTGGTGGAGTGAGCTAAAGAATGATGATGGATTAAACCCAGATCAGTTGACTGGGGGTGAGTGTTTGATTGGCTCAAACGCTCCGTCCATCATCCCCTTTTGTATCGCTTTGTTCGCCCTAAGTTGGCGGGGTATGCCCAGACGTGGGTCCCTTGCTCACTTTGCCACTGGATTCAAGCAAGCCTGGCTGATGACGGCTGGAATGCCAGAAACCGGTCCTAGGATGCTTGTTTCCGGTCCAGGGAAGACATGGCTTGGCAGTTCGGGCTGGACTGTTCCCATGAGGCACAGGGTCAGACTGATTTGCATATGGCCATGTCTGAACTGGGGTGGTGGGAGTGAGCTAAAGAATGATGATGGATTAAACCCAGATCAGTTGACTGGGGGTGAGTGTTTGATTGGCTCAAACGCTCCGTCCATCATCCCTTTTGTATCGCTTTGTTCGCCTCTAAGTTGGCGGGGGTATGCCCAGACGTGGGTCCCTTGCTCACTTTGCCACTGGATTCAAGCAAGCCTGGCTGATGACGGCTGGAATGCCAGAAACCGGTCCTAGGATGCTTGTTTCCGGTCCAGGGAAGACATGGCTTGGCAGTTCGTGCTGGACTGTTCCCATGAGGCACAGGGTCAGACTGATTTGCATATGGCCATGTCTGAACTGGGGTGGTGGAGTGAGCTAAAGAATGATGATGGATTAAACCCAGATCAGTTGACTGGGGGTGAGTGTTTGATTGGCTCAAACGCTCCGCCCATCATCCCCTTTGTATCGCTTTGTTCGCCCTAAGTTGGCGGGGGCATGCCCAGACGTGGGTCCCTTGCTCACTTTGCCACTGGATTCAAGCAAGCTCTGGCTGATGACGGCTGGAATGCCAGAAACCGGTCCTAGGATGCTTGTTTCCGGTCCAGGGAAGACATGGCTTGGCAGTTCGGGCTGGACTGTTCCCATGAGGCACAGGGTCAGACTGATTTGCATATGGCCATGTCTGGAACTGGGGTGGTGGAGTGAGCTAAAGAATGATGATGGATTAAACTCCAGATCAGTTGACTGGGGGTGAGTGTTTGATTGGCTCAAACGCTCCGGTCCATCATCCCCTTTGGTATCGCTTGTTCGCCCCTAAGTTGGCGGGGTATGCCCAGACGTGGGTCCTTGCTCACTTTGCCACTGGATTCAAGCAAGCCTGGCTGATGACGGCTGGAATGCCAGAAACCGGTCCTAGGATGCTTGTTTCCGGTCCAGGGAAGACATGGCTTGGCAGTTCGGGCTGGACTGTTCCCATGAGGCACAGGGTCAGACTGATTTGCATATGGCCATGTCTGAACTGGGGTGGTGGAGTGAGCTAAAGAATGATGATGGATTAAACCCAGATCAGTTGACTGGGGGTGAGTGTTTGATTGGCTCAAACGCTCCGTCCATCATCCCCTTTGTATCGCTTTGTTCGCCCTAAGTTGGCGGGGGTATGCCCAGACGTGGGTCCCTTGCTCACTTTGCCACTGGATTCAAGCAAGCCTGGCTGATGACGGCTGGAATGCCAGAAACCGGTCCTAGGATGCTTGTTTCTCGGTCCAGGGAAGACATGGCTTGGAGCAGTTCGGGCTGGACTGTTCCCATGAGGCACAGGGTCAGACTGATTTGCATATGGCCATGTCTGAACTGGGGTGGTGGAGTGAGCTAAAGAATGATGATGGGATTAAACCCAGATCAGTTGACTGGGGGTGAGTGTTTGATTGGCTCAAACGCCTGCCGTCCATCATCCCTTTGTATCGCCTTTGTTCCAACCATTGCGCCACTGAGCACCTGTACCGCAACAGGAAGCACACGCACTCCCTGAATGTGCAAGTGGTGTGCCTTGGCGGACATGGTGATCACCCACGTGTGTGCAAAGTTTCCAGGCTCGGCCCATGACGCACACTATAATGCGCAACAGCATCTTGCCACGACTGATGGCCAATCTGCAACAGGATCGTGGCTGTATTGTCGGTGAGTATGTGGAGTGGTGTAGCGTGCTGGTTGTGCGATGCTGTCCCCTGTCCAGTTGGAATAGCAACGGTTCTCTGTGTCCCTCACACCCAGGTGACTCTGCGTATCCGAATGGGGCATGGCTGCTCAGTCCATTGAGGAATCCTCGCACCCCAGCAGACGATCGATACAATGAGGCACATGGGAGGACCAGACGTGTGGTCGAGCGTACCTTTGGCCTCCTCAAGTCCAGGTTCAGGTGCCTGGACCGCACCGGGGTGCACTGGCGTACTCCCCACAGAAGGTGTGCCAGATAGTGGTGGCGTGCTGCATGCTGCACAATCTGGCCATTCGGAAGCAGATCCCCTCATTGTGGATGACGGAGATCAACCAGGGGCCCCAGCCCGCAGACCAGGACAGCTCGAGTGAGGTGGACAGCGGAGAGGAGGAAGCTGGGAATGTGCGGCAGCAGCTCATCGCCCGCTACTTCACTTGACGGTGAGTGTCCATGTACGACGGATGATGTGTCTGTATCTGTGCAGGTGTGTGTGTGCTGTGTCAGGTGGCCGTATGTTCACTGCGTGCAGTGTGTCAACGCTCCATGGCCAGGGTAGTATGCCACTGTTGGTGACTGTGGCATTGTGCCCTATTGCTCTGTGCGATGTGTGTACATTGCTTGTAGTTGTTGACATGTACTGTGTGATGGGTGTGTGACACACTCATTGAATGTGCTCCTGTTCTGTCTCCCACCCCTAGGTCCCTACAGGCCCTCCGGATTCCATTGCCATGCCACGCATCAGGTGCCTTTCCGCCCAAGGTGGCCGTTAGTATTCCGTACAAATAAAGACACAGGGCACAAACAGCAGTTAGTGAAAAAGGTGCATTTATTACAAACTGTGACATGTGATTGTGTGTAAGGTGATGACAAAAGTGGTGCGTGCAGTGACAATGAGCTGTCGGTCATGGCTGCGTGATGATCAGGGGTGTACCCACTGGTTCTATGTCCATAGTCCAACACACACATGCCATCCAGATGGCTGTGTGAGTGGGATCGTAGAGCAAGTCAATGCAGTGGCTGGTCAAGGAAGGCTGGCGGAAGGCTGGCTGGCTGCCTCACTTGCGACTGGAGCGTGCGAAGTCCTCCCGGGAGATCTGTTTCCTCTTCGGACGGCCCCTTCCACGTTTGGGAGGGGGGTGTGTGGTGGCGACCTGCTGGTGGTGGGTGAGGTGTGCTCACTGGCTGTGGACGCAGGGGAAGTGGACACTGCTGCCCGACCCTGCGCCCTAGCAGGTGGTGGCGGAGGTGGTGTTGCTGGCCTTGCCTGTGACCCCACCGCCACCACCAGCTGGCCCATGAGGTCCACGAGTTGGTCCATACGGGACACGAATTGGCCCATATGGGCGTCCATGGACCTCAGCACCCCCAGCACCTCCGCGTGTCAGTAGCAGACCTGGCCCATTGTCCTTGGGCCTCTTCATAGGCCCCAAGGACTCTGGCCATTTGAGGCAGGGCATGGCTCCCAGGGGAGGCTGGCGTTTCCCTGACCCTGCTCCTCCTACCAGTCCTGCTGCCACCGGCCTGCCCACTAGCCACATTGCTCACCACGGTCCTCGCTGTGGCTCCCAGGGTGGATCCAGTCGGCCGGGCCACCACCTGCGCTGGGGCTGGTGCCAGCGAAGACGTGGTGGTGGTGGAGGCGGTGGTGGTCGGTGCGGCGATGGTGGCGGTTGCGGCAGTGGTAGTGGCCGCAATGACCGTGGGTGTGGCCGCAACGACAGTGGCAGCAGGGGACTGGGACTGTTCAGCATCCCTGGATGATGGGTTGGTGGGTAGGAGGGGTCCTGGGGAGCGGCTGGGCCCTGCCACGCCAGATGGGCCAGCTTGGTGGTCCGTGTCCGAAGAGGTGGACAGATCCTCCAGATCCGTGTGTCCTCGTTGGGGGCTTGTAGGCTGGCTGTGCTGGCTGCTGTCTCCATCCCCAGCGTCCAGCAGTTCGTCACCTGTGGAGAGAATGAGATTTGTTATTGTGTTGCACCTGGCGAAGTATGTATTAGTCGTCTGACATTGGCAGTTCGTGCAATCTCGTACATGGGTTTCCCGGAGGCGAGTGTGTGGCTGTGGCATCTGTAGTTGTGTGTGCTAGGCAATGGGACTGTGTGCTGTGCACATGTGGCATGGGACGGATTGGCCATGCCGATGGGTGTGTTGCTTTGCCCCTACTCATTGTGACTCTGGTGTATGCGGGCTCCTGGCCCATCCTGGGTCTGGTTTGTACTTTGCTTTTGGAGTTCAAATGGAACGGCTAGGAGCATATGGCAACATGGGGGCCATGCCCCAGATTCGCATTTGGGAGGGATATGCTTTTGGGGTTCAAATGGAGCAGCTTAGGAACGCATATGGCAACATGGGGGCCATGCCCCAGATTCGCATTTGGGAGGGATATGCTTTTGGGGTACATGCTGTGAGCCATGGGTGCGAACGTGACATGTGTTGTGGCAGCATGACAGTGCATGGTCTGAGGTGTGTGCATGCCTGACATGCCCTGCATATTTGCTGTCTGTTGTGGTTACTGGACATGGCATTGGACGCATCGTTATGAGTGAGTGATAGTTGTGTGCCAGCCAACGTATTGCAGTTGTCCCATCTCCTTGGTGTGCGTGCTGCCCTGTGCCATGTGCATCACTGCAGTGCTCGGGGGTGTGGCCCATGTTGTGTGTTGTTGCTCACAGTGTGTCGTGCGCTTAATTGACTTCTGGCACATGGTTGGTCATGGGCATGTGTCTTAGCGTGACTGCTGTATGTGTGGCAGCTGTGCGGATGACATGCCTTTCATGAGACTGGGGCTGACGGATGGGATGGATGGTATGTTGTATGTGCATGGTGTGTCTGTGAGTTTGATGGGTTCAGTGGTGTTCGTGTGCATTTATGTTGTTCCGCTCTGTTGCGTCTAGTGTTGTTTGTCTTACATAGGCGTAGTTGTGGGGTGTGGGGTTGACAGGCAGTGGGGGCTACATGGACAGGACTTCAATGGTGTTTCGGTTGTGTGTGATGAGGTTGCACAGTGGCTGCCGTGTGGGACTATATTCAGTGTGGCTTGTGCATGCAGACGTGGCTCCTTGGGTGTTGCTATGTCTGTGATGGGTCATGTGGGGTGTGAGTCTGTTGTTCATGTCCGTGTGCACATTGTTCACTTGTTCGTGACGGTGGGCGGTGCTGCGTGTTCGTGTGCTACGTGACATGTCCCATGTGTTGGTGGTGTTATGGTCCTCATGCCTCCAGTAATCCAGCCCTGTCCAGTTTCCCACCTGCAAGTTGTTCGTGCGTGCACTGTACTGGATGCCACATGGCTCTAAGCGGGGGTGCTCCATGTTGCAGGTCTGTGGGGGTGGGAGGTGTAGTGGGTCGTGGGGTGGCTGTACACCCACTGACACCGATTGCTGTGGACCGTGATGTCTGCCTTTCGGCTGTCGTTGTGCACTGCGGTGGCTGACACGTGGCTGTGGGGTGTGGGGGATGCTCCTCCTTGCTGTGCTGTGGGACTGGGGCCTGGTGTGTGTTGTACTTGGGCTGTCCACCGTCCCACCCACTGCACTTTGTGTTCCTGCCACTTACCTGTTACTTGTCGGTTAGTGCAGCTGTGGCGGACACATGGGTGTGGTGGGTGCTCGTTGTGGCGCTTCTGGCATATTTGGGGACCTGTTGGTGGTTACGTGGCTGGCTTAGTGTACACATGTCCCCACGCATCTTACAGTTGTTCGGTTTGGGCTGTGTGTGGTAGTGTCTGTTGCATGTGTGTGTGATGTGTTGTGTATTGTGTGCTGGACATGGGGGTGTTTGTCCCTGGGAGCTGTGGCATGGTAGTTGCGCATGTGAGTACATAGCGGTGTGCTGGTATACATTAGTTTGTACTTACCAGCCTCCACTCCCCTGCTAATCCGGCGAGGATCTCCGGATGGATTACGACTCGCACCTTCTCCTCCCACGCTTTGAAGGTCTTAAAGAGCGCGGGATTCCCTCCGCCAGTGACGGCAGCCAGCTCTCTGTTTTTGCCCTCCTTCTTCTTGACCAGGCTCTTTACGTCATTCCAACGTTTGTTTATCTCGGTTCTGTTCCTGGGCAGGGTCCCGACTGCATTGACCTGGTCTACGATCCGGGTCCACATTCTGTTTCTGGTGGCTAGTGGTGTGTGCTGGACCATGTTCCCATAGATTTGTGGGTACACCTTGATGATCTCGTCGACCATGACCGTCAGCTCCATGGGCGTGAACTTGGGCATCCTTTGTGGTGCCATGGTGTTTGTGGTGCTGGTGCGGTGTGTGTTGTGTAATGTGCAGGGGGTTTGTGGTGCCGGTGTTTGGTGGTGGTGGTGGTGGTGGTTGTGATGTGTGCGTTTCTGTGGTGTGCTGCTGTCCTTGCTGTGTCACTGTGTCCTCTCCTCTCCTCTCTGGTTTGCAATGTAGCAAGGGGTTGTGGTCTGTGGGAGTGCTGCTTTTGTACTCACCTATGTGGGTGTGTCCTCATGGTCTGTTGTTTTCAGGTGTGTTGTGTCTGGGGTTCTGGCCTTTGTATTTTTGTTTGTCCGGGGGTGTTTTCGGGATGTGTACTGTGCTTGTGTATTTGTGCGTGCCTTGCTGTGTGGACTTGTTGGCCATGTTGTGTGCTATTGGTTTTGTGTGCGGATGGTTTCTGTGCAGGTACGTGGGCGCCATGGCTTCTGCCGTGTCGATTCTCATCGGCGTTGTTTGCGCTGGCGGGCGGTATATTTGTTGTTTTTCGCGCTCATGGCGGTGCGATCGTAATTTCACGTGCGGTGTGTCGGCCGTGTGGGCGGGCGGTTTTGTGTTGTCGTGCGTGTTTCCGTCCGTGGCGGGCGGTTTGACTCCCGACTCGGACGATGGCGGGCGGTATTTTGTATGATTTTCCGCCGATGGCGGTTTCGGTTTGTGTACTCATAATGGCGTGGTCGGTGTTCAGGCGGTGTGTGCGGGCGGATTTTTGCCGCTTCCATGCCTGGCGGATTTATTTACGCCGGGTATCGTAATGGAGCCCCTAAATTATTAATATGTTTTTCCTCTTCTCAACAGAAATTACATCAAGCTAAATAGAAAAGAAAGCTTGAAATTATTTCCTAACCAATGTCATTTACACTGAAACTAAACATTGTAAGTATATTCACTGAGATGTAACAGTATTTAATAAACATGTTGTATTTATTATATTAAAATATTTTCTTTTGAATTTTCCCTAGCATAAAAACAAAACAACATGACTGAAGGTGCAGAATTTGTAATGTCACAAAAAATAAAATGCTATTATGTTATATGGGGTATGTGTATACACACAGAGAAAACAAATAGACCTTAAAGTATTTTGGAAGTGTAGCAAATACTACTCTAACAAATGCTATGGAAGAGCTACTACTCAGGAAACTACTGTTGTTTCTGTAAAAGAACATAATCACCCCCTCAAACATAACAGAGATTGAGGTTAGAGATGCTCTTGAAAGTATAAAAGAAGCAAGCACTAGTACTGACAAACGCAACTACCCAAATACTAAAAAGAGCAACTATTAAAAGTTACCTCAACATGCATCAGGACAATTACCGTCCATAGCTTCGTTTAAAAAGAACAATTGCCAGACAAAAAAGCTACCACAACTACTATACCTGCCCCTAAAACATTTGCAGAAGTAGTTATTCCACCAGAATTAAGCATTACTCACAGTAAAGAACCATTTATATTTTTTGATAACAAATGCCCAGAAAAAGAATAATTATGTTTGCTACTGCAAACAATTTACTTAAATTACAGAAATGTGACACCTGGATGATGGATGGAACTTTCAAAGTCTGTCCAAAACCATTTTACCAGCTGTACACAGTACATGGATTATACCAACACTCAAATATTCCATTCATCTACGCACTATTACCAAATAAACAGCAAACTACCTACATTGGATATACTCACTCAAAATAAAGAAGAAGAGCAATAATTATTTTCCTTCAAAAATAATTATTGACTTTGAAATAGCCATGATAAATGCTATACTAAAAATTATCCACACACAGCAATTCAGGGTTGCTATTATCATTTTAATCAGAGTCTCTGGAGACATCTACAAAAATCAACCCTAAGTGTACAATATGCTACAGACAGTACTTTCGCCTACCAAATAAAAAAAGCTAATAGCACCAGCATATGTACCTGTAACAGATGTAGCAGAGCACTACAATATTCTAATAGAAAGCCCCTATTACAAAAGGAACGAAGACAAAATAAGCCCACTACTAGACTACTTTGAGGACACCTGGGTGGGAAGATTGCATAGATCAGGGCATAGAAGGCAGCCTAAATTCCACATTCCTTGGTGGAACGTGTACCTAAGTACCTTAAACAAAGAATCTAAAACAAATAATAGTGTTGGAAGGATGGCATAATGCCTTCCAAGCAACAACAAGCAGAGGTAAACCTACCCTACAAAAACTTCTACAATCTATACAAAAAGAACAAAGCTATCAAGAATTACGGATGGAACAATCTGTAACTCAAATATGTCCCAAATTAACTAAACAAACTAAAAAAATGTTTGAGCTACTGCAAAGTCAGGCTACCCTATACCCATCTACAAGAGGCCTAGATTACCTATCCCTAATAGCCAAAAGCATTTTATAAACAAAAGTTCCACAGGTATTATATCATTTTTTCGTTCATAAAACAGAAACTTTACACACATATATTAATATTATATTTTCATAAATATTACTTATTTGTCATATATATTTTTCTTAAATTAAAAATATATATTTACAAATAAATAATAATTATCAAAATATACTATAAAACACAATTAATTTTAAAAACATTTCCCACCCAATTAATTTAAATAAAATAGACTTACGGTTTATGTAGCTGTAGAAAATGTATTCCAAAAGAGCAATAATCCTTCCATCTATGAGGGCCGATTCCGATCTCGGCCGGTAGTGCTCCGAATCGATTCGATTTACCGGATCCGATTCGGAGCCCTGTTTCCCGACCGAATCGTACGCGGGTCCGCCGAGCGAGTACGTGCAGGCACCCGAAATCTCCGACCGACTCGAACGCGGCTTCAACACGCTCCGACCGACTCGCATGGACACGACTCGCACCGGGGCCATGGAGACGTATCCCGGCCGGGTAGGCTGACATGCGCGCCGCGAGCAGTCCGACCGACTCGCGCCGTCCGGCTCGAAAAGCTGTCGGAGCCGGACTCTTGGGGGTCCGCGTCGGACCCCACTGTACGCGTCAGGCGCGCGAGTCGCACACAGGGGACCCAGGCCTCTACCTGTGCATGTGTACGCCGCGATGCGCATGGACGCGTACACGCTGTAGGGGCGCCCTTGTCCGCCTCGCACCCCATTGGAGTCAATGGAGCCCGTGCAGCGCCGCAGCGACAGGCTCCCCATTGACTTCAATGGAGTCCGATCGACTCGAGTCCGATGGCATGCGTGCGCATCGTACTATTCGGTCGGACTGCCAGAGTCCGATTCGGCCGGAAATCTCTCCGGGTCCGGCTCGGTCGGAGAGATTTCCGGCCGGAATCGGAATCGGCCCTATG
>CAWUFW010030681.1:0-16784 GCA_963921515.1 Calotriton arnoldi
TATTATTAGGAAGTTTGTAAAGCGCAATGGTTACTCCAACGGAGTGTCCCAGCGCTAGGACAACTGGAAACCCCAAACCCATACCACACTGATCGATTACCTACATAGCCTCTAAACAGAGAAAGGCAGCTGAGTGGTTAACGACCGCCCCCAAGTCACGGAAGAGCCAGGTTTTCAATTTCTTACGGAACCAAGGTTCTGACTCAGATGTCCTCAAGTCCACAGGAAGTTTATTCCATGCCTTAGCTACCAGGAAACCAAAAGATCTTCCACCCACCCTGGCCCTCCGCACCTTAGGCACAGTCATTCTCATACAACCAAGAGATCTCAAATTCCGAGAAGGTTGGTAAACCGTCAGAAGGGGAGTCAAAAAGCGCGGCCCTTTTTCCTAAGGATCCTGTGGCTAATACAAAGAGCTTTAAATGTAACTCTGGCCTGTATTGGGAGCCAGTGAAGTTTTTTTAAGGCTTCTCCTACCGGGGCCCTCCTGGGAATATTCAGGATAAGCCTAGCGGCGGCATTTTGGACCTTCTGCAAGATGTTCAAATTTTTAGCGGTCACCCCTAGATACAGAACATTGCAATAGTCAAGACGAGATGTGACCAAAGCCTGTACAACAGTTCTTTTAGCATCCAGGGGAGAAGGTCCAGAATTTTCCGCAGCATTTTCAGGATGCCAAAGCAAGTTCCGGCCACAGCAGAAATTTGCTGGGTAAAGGAAAGTGCTTCGTCAAACCACACCCCCAAATTTTTCACCTTATCCTTCGGCACCGGGCAAAGTCCCAGTTCCTCAGGCCACCAATGCTGTGACCAGAAAGAGGGCTGTTTTCCCACAACCAACACCTCTGTCTTCCCTGCATTCAGCTGGAGACAACTCAGTCTCATCCAGTCCATAAGCTCCCTCAGACAAGTTTTGAAATCAGCAGCCCTTCCTGATTCTTGTTGTTCTAGGGTCACAACTAGCTGAGTGTCGTCAGCATAGGATACCAACTTGATTCCATGTCTCAACACAATATCTGCCAGCGGGCGCATATATATATTGAATAGGGTGGGGCTGAGCGCAGATCCCTGCGGCACCCCCTGGTTTAAAGGACAAACTCTGGACTTGAATGGATGTTGCAACACCTGAAAGGTTCTATTTTCCAAAAAGTTCTTCAACCACATCCACGTGACACCTCCGACCCCGACCTCTCCTAGCCTTTCCAGCAGGAGGCCATGGGACACCGTGTCGAACGCGGCACTCAAGTCCAACAAAACCAGAGCAGTAGTTCTACCTTCATCGGCCGCAATCCTCAACACTTCAGCTGCTAGAAGAAGAGCAGACTCTGTGCCATGCATTGGCCTAAAACCAGCCTGGGTGTCATGAAGAACCTGCCTCTCTTCTAAAAACTTCGACAGTTGGTTATTAAGATGTTTCTCTGCAATTTTTGCCACATAAGGAAGAAGAGATATAGGTCTTAAGTTTTCAGGAATAGCGGGGTCCAGTGATGGTTTCTTCAGCAGAGGAACCACCATAGCGTGTTTCCATCTGCTAGGAACCAGACCAGTGCTGAAGGATAGGTTCATAAGTGAGGTAAGAACAGGGGCAATTATATTTTTCCCTAATTGAAGAAATTTTGGGGGATCGGGTCCAAAGGTGATCCAGATTTCACAGCCTCCATCAGCCCCAGAATCTCATTTTCCACCAGAGGGCAGAGGATAAACTTATCCTCGGTCACAGGTGCCTCCGTATAAGACACAGGCACATAGCTCCTACTACTATCTGGAAAGGAGGCAGATATCCGGTCGATCTTATCAATAAAATAATTGGCAACCTTATCACAATACTCCGTAGAAGCAGGGAGTGCAACAGTCACTCGTTCTAGAGAGGACAATTGTTTCACTACCTGAAAAATGGTTTTAGAAGAATGTTTGGTTAACTCGATTTGCCCTGTATAATATTCCTTCCGTACTCTCTTAATATGGCGATGGTAAAGCTTCAAGGCATCAAGATATTCCTGTTTATTTACATCCTGATAGTTCTTCCTCCACTGGCGCTCAAGATGCTTACATCTGGTTTTCATTAGTGCCAACTCTTCCGACAACCAAAATGGCTACCAGAAATACAAAATGGATTCCACAAAGCGGACAATTTAGCCTCTGAATACAGGATGTCTTGGCTAATGCTTAACTTAAGTGCTGCCAAATTACAACAATGCAACATTGAGCTCAATGTGAATTTCTAGTTAAATGCAATTAGTTACTTTATGGATTACTTTTTCTAACCACAGGACTGGATCCTAGATTCAGTCCTGGGACATCTCCTGTAAACAGTTGAGTAAAAGCGTTTTGGTTACAGTAGTGATTTTTAAGGAATATTATTGTATTTTAAAAGTTGACACTTAGAAACTTTTTCACATAGAATCACCAATGTTATCCTATGGGAGGAAATTCACTTAGCAGGTAAGTAGTGTTATCGTTACTTTTTCTTACTCAATGTTGGATCCTGGATCCAGCACTGGTGCATCTCCTGTAAACAGTTGAAAGAATGCGTTTAAGTCATACATGCGATTTTTAAGGAATATTTGTAGTTTGTGAAAATCGACACTTTGAAACTTTTCTGCTGAAAACCAGACAATGGATTCCTATGGAAGGAAATATAAGTTACTGGTAAGTACGGTTAGAATTACTTTTCAGGGTCAGTGCTGGGCTAAAAGATGCAGCACTGGGTTCTCTCCTGATAACAGGTGAGTAAATCGGAATTCGTAGTTCGGTTGATTTTAGAGGAATATTATAAAGTTCCAAAACTCCACACTTAGAAGAATTTCCAAGTGAAACCAGTCAATGTTAGCCTATGGAAGGAAATTCAAGTTGCTGGTAAGTACGGTTAAAATTACTTTTCAGGATCAGTACTGGGCTAAAAGATGCAGCACTGAGGTCTCTCCTGATAACAGGTGAGTAAATCGGAATTCGTATTTCGGCTGATTTTAGAGGAATATTATAAAGTTCCAAAACTGCACACTTAGAAGAATTTCCAAGTGAAACCAGTCAATGTTAGCCTATGGAAGGAAATTCAAGTTACTGGTAAGTACGGTTAGAATTACTTTTCAGGATCAGTACTGGGCTGAAAGATGCAGCACTGAGGTCTCTCCTGATAACAGGTGAGTAAATTGTAATTCGTAGTTTGGCTGATTTTAGAGGAATATTATAAAGTTTCAAAAATCGACACTTAGAAGAATTTCCAAGTGAATCCAGTCAATGATATCCTATGGAAGGAAATTCAAGTTACTGGTAAGTACGGTTAAAATTACTTTTCAGGATCAGTACTGGGCTGAAAGATGCAGCACTGAGGTCTCTCCTGATAACAGGTGAGTAAATCGGAATTCGTAGTTCGGCTGATTTTAGAGGAATATTTGTATGTTTCACAAATCGACACTTAGAAACTTTTTCAGCAAAAAGCAGACAATGATATCCTATGGAAGGAAATTCAAGTTACTGGTAAGTACGGTTAAAATTACTTTTCAGGATCAGTACTGGGCTGAAAGATGCAGCACTGAGGTCTCTCCTGATAACAGGTGAGTAAATCGGAATTCGTATTTCGGCTGATTTTAGAGGAATATTATAAAGTTCCAAAACTCCACACTTAGAAGAATTTCCAAGTGAATCCAGTCAATGATATCCTATGGAAGGAAATTCAAGTTACTGGTAAGTACGGTTAAAATTACTTTTCAGGATCAGTACTGGGCTGAAAGATGCAGCACTGAGGTCTCTCCTGATAACAGGTGAGTAAATAGGAATTCGTAGTTCGGCTGATTTTAGAGGAATATTTGCACAATGGTGAAGGGAGGGGCGGGGCCTGAGGTGACATCTGTGCAAATGCGCCCCGTGGCGCGTTTTAAGTTGGGGGATTAAGGCCCCTTGAATCATGAGGGTCCCTGGGGTCCAACTAGCCCACCCTGTACCTCCAGTATGCGCCAGGGAGCTGCGTTGCAGAGAGGTGTTCAGAGGCCACGCCTCTTTTACACCTCTCTGCAATGCAGCTCTGTGCGCTTTAGAAGTACATGGTGGGCTAGTTGGCCCCAGGGACCCTCAGGATTGAAGGGGATTTAATTCCCCATCTTAAAACGCGCCACGGGGCCTGTTTGCACACATGTCACCTGAAGCCCCGCCCCTCCCTTCACCACTGTGCAAACGTGCCCCGTGGCGCGTTTTAAGTTGGGGGATTAAGTCCCCTTCAATTCTGAGGGTCCCTGGAGTCCAACTAGCCCACCATGTACTTCTAAAAGCGCCACAGAGCTGCGTTGCAGAGAGGTGTAAAAGGGGCATGGCCTCTGTACACCTCTCTGCAACGCAGCCCCTGGCGCATACTGGAGGTTCCTGGTGGGCTAGTTGGCCCCAGGGACCCCCAGTATTCAAGGGGAATTACTTCCCCTTCTTAAAACGCACCAGGGGGCGCGTTTGCAGAGTACTGCAGGGAGGGGGCGGGGCCTCCGGCACGATGCCGCTCGTTTTTTTTGTTTTGTTTTTATGGGAGGGGGCTGCGTGGCCCCCCTTCCCTTGGCCACTTTTGGCCCCGGGGACCCCATCCCCCGGGGCCTGAGCATTTTGTTTATTTTTTTAAATGGAAAAAAAACGGGAAGGGGGCCGCGTGGCCCCCTTCCCTGGGCCTGTATTGGCCCTGGGGACCCCATCCCCGGGGCATGCCCTCGATTTATTTATTTTTAATTTGGAGGGGGGCTGTGTGGCCCCCCTCCTCAGGCCATTTAAGGCCCCGGGGACCCCATCCCCCGCGGCCGGCCTTGCCCTTTTTTTTTTTTTTTATTTGGGGAGGGGAGCTGCGTGGCCCCCTCCCTGGCCACTTATGGCCCCGGGGACCCCATCCCCGGGGCCTGGCCTCTGGTTGGGGATTGTGGGGGTCCCCAATCCCCCACAGTCCCAGCCGGCTCCCCGTGTCCTACGGAGCCGGCATTGCTTTTCCACATGGGGAGCAGCTAACATGCTGCTCCCCTTGTGGAAAAGCAATTGGGTTTGCATTTTGAAAGAGAGAGCAGGTTTCCTGCTTTTTTTTTCAAAATGCAAACTAAGTTTGCTATGACAGGACGGGAGCCGCGAGGCTCCCGTTCTGTCATAGCAAACTACAGTGTCCCGGGGGTAGGCACCCCGGGACACTGCAGGAGCCGGCCCTGGGGGTGGCGGTCCCCAGGGCCATCAAGGGCTCCAGGAGAGGGGCCGCGCGGCCCCCTCCCATCCAGTGCACAGCCCCGGGAGGTGGTGGTCCCCGGGCTCTGGGGGTCCGTAACGGACCCCCATATTTAAATCTTTAGTGCCCCGGGGAGGTGGCCGTCCCGGGGCGTGTGGGGGCTGGAGCCCCCACACAGGTTTTTAAATTAAAATAAAGAAGCCCCGGGGGTGGCGGTCCCGGGGCAGCGGGAGGGCAAAGAGCCCTCCCGCCATCATTATTTAATAAAGCCCCGGGGGTGGCGGTCCCCGGGGCATGTGGGGGCTGGAGCCCCCACACAGGTCATAAATAAAAAAAGAAGCCCCGGGGGTGGCGGTCCCGGGGCTGCGGGAGGGCCAAGAGCCCTCCCGCACCTTTATTTTTTGAAATCCCCGGGGGGGTGGCGGTCCCCGGGGCTTGGGGGGCCTTAGAGGCCCCCCACATTAAATTTAAACACCCCCCACCATGCCCCCGGGGGCAAATTAACATCGAACAGGAATACGAACTAATGAAGGAATCATGGAGAAGGTATCCCCAAAGGACACGCCCACCAGAGAAAAACATCAAGAAACCAGAAGAGGGGGGAAAAATAGGAAAAGCTGGGTTTACCCCTCAAGTGACAAGGAGCAAAAGGGGTGGCAACAAAAAGTAAATCAGCTGGCAGTCATCAATCTGTCTTCCAAAATGCTGTCTGACACGGAAATTCAAGTCCTAGGAATGGGGCTTACATTCTGTCCAACCACGGAATGGGATTATGTGCAGACACGTATCGATCTTTATCGTTTTATACGCAACCTGAAATTAAAAAAGACTTTCATCCTACATTCAAGACATCCTGGACCTAGAACAACACGGGATATGACAGACGATCTTACGGGACATGACCTAGAAGTATTGCAAACATTGCATCGCTACAAATGGATACTACACAATATGAACATAATGAGGAGAATAATGTGAATATTGACATTGGAAGTTTGGGTATTGAGCAAACCAGTGGTAAAAGCAAGTTTAAAGCTAAATCTAAGTTCATCCCCAAAATGTCCTTCGATGCCATTGACTGTTTCCATGAGACCATGAATAAGGATTTAAATAATCTGAGAGCTGGCAATCCGCAGTCAAGAAGTAAACGAAAATGTAATCTTTCAAAATCACAATGGTTAGCAGTCAAAGCATTGAAAGACGACACATCTATCACAATCAAACAGTCTGATAAAGGCAGCAATGTGGTAGTTATGTCGAAAGTACTATACAAGGAGGAAGCATTACGCCTTTTGGGAGACAGGATTAGCTATATGAAAGTCAAAAGAGACAGATACAACATCAGTGTTTTATCATTTTATGACTTACTTTACAAATGGAGAACAAGTGGTATTTTGGAAGAGGACGAGTTTCAGTTTATGAAAGTGGACTGTCCTGTGTTGCCTACATTCTACCACTTGTCCAAAGTGCATAAAGACGCTCTCAAACCACCAGGAGTCCCATAGTTTCAAGTAAAGAAAGCCTGCTAGAAAAGGCGTCTATCTATGTAGACCATTTCTTGTTTCCACTGGTAAAAGATCTTAGCTCTTTCATTCAGGACACAACCGATTTTATAAGACATGTCCAAGATATTCAATGGGAACCGGACTTTCTCCTCATCACCATGGACATAACCAGTCTGTACACTTGTATAGCACATGACGGAGGCCTTATGTCTCTTAAATACTTCCTCAAAACTAGGCCCCTGATATTTCAGATGCATAGCAGGATGTTACTTGAGATTGCTGAATTCTGTTTATGTAACAATATTTTTCTTTTTGGGGGCCTGCTCTATTTACAAACACTGGGGACCGCGATGGGCATGTGCTTCACCCCCAGCTATGCAAATCTTTTCGTACGCTGGTGGGAGAAGCACGTGGCCTGGCCGGAAGTCAATGAAAGGTGGGTCGAAAAAATCGCCCTTTGGGCGTGATATATTGACGACCTTTTCATTATCTGGAGGGGCACCCCGGAAGAGGCAGAAGAATATATCAGAGTTCTGAATAACAACACGCTTAACCTCAGGTTCCCAAGCTATATGAGCAAAACTGAAGTGCCTTTTTTAGACCTCTCAGTGTTTATCGCAAATGACAAGATATGCACGAAACTTTATAGAAAGCCTACTGCAGGCAATACGGTTCTGCATTTCAAAAGTCAACACCCCCAAAGCTTGATCCATAGCATCCCCTATGGAGAGTTGTTGCATTTAAAAAGGAACTGCACACTCTCCACAGACTACACGCAAGCTGCTAGCGAGTCTCTGGGTAGATTTAGACAGAGGGGATATCGTAACCATCTGTTACATGAGACAGCTATGAGGGTACAAGCAACAGAGAGACAAGCACTTTTAAGGTAGAAGGGGCAGAGGAGTCTCAAACAGATGAGGATGCAGAAACTGTGAGACTGATTTTGGGCTTCTCTTCAGAGTCAGGAACAATCAGGAAGTTGGTTGAGAGAAACTGGAAAGTGCTGCAGACAGACAGCATTATTGGCAATTTGGTTCCAAGCAAGCCCGACATTACTTATCGGAAAAGTAAATCTTTAAAAGACCTGCTAGTACACAGCCACTTTGTGGAGACTATGCAAAAACACCAGTGGCGGGATTTTTCCATGCACTTCTTGCAAGGCCTGTAAAAGTAGTGTCAAAGTGAAAGAGTATTCGATCCCAGGGAGGAAGATGAAACATAGCATTGAGAAATTGATGAATTGCAACACAAGTTTTGTGGTCTATTGTTTGGTGTGCCCGTGTAGTCTCCAGTATGTTGGGAGCACTATCCATCCAGCGAAGAAAAGAGTACTGGAGCACACACGGGCAATCACCAATTGTCACAGTGCCTATCCAGTGGCTAGACACTTCGCTGAAGTACACGAATCACGGAGTGATAGGTTGCGATATTTTTGTTTGGATCATGTCCCAGTGACGGAGAGGGGAGGTGACAGGGTGAAGCTGTTGCGTCAGCTGGAAGCTAGATATATTATAGAGCTGCAAACACGCACACCCTGGGGATTGAACAGCGAGGAGGAATTGTGGTCTTTCATAGGATAAATAACATTGGCAAATATATGTGTCACAGAAGGATCAATCCAAATTGACTGTTTAGGATTCCTTCTCGCTCTCTCACGTTCAATTTTCAGGTCACTGTTTTCATTTGGATTTTCATTTTTTTCTTTCTTCTTTTTTATCTTTTCCTTTTTTGTATAGTGTATCATGACACCCCGGTAGGATATAATGACGTATGAGGAGGGGTATAAAACATCCCCAAGAGAGATATATTTTTTAGAGCTATTGGGATTAGGAATGTTGAAGCAACTGTTGAGATTTAAAGCCCATTTGAGGGCTCAATTTTGTAACAACGACTCCGTATTTTCTATTAAGAAAATGCATGAATTAATGGTAAGGGGGTCAATGATTTAGTGCATGTGTATTTACAGCTTATGGCAAATGACATAATGAATTGAATGAATTTCCGTGCCAAAAAACAGTGATTAACATGTTTGGCTTTGGTTATACTGGCACTATATTTGCACAACACTCAATAAGATATACCATGTCAAGATGGCTGTCATGAAAGTGCAAGCCAAGAAACTGTATTGGAAAAGTCCTTTGTTTATTTTGATGAAAATTACTTTTTGACGAATGAAGTAACTTGTTATTTAAAGGTTAAAATGTTATCGATTCAACTAACACTGATGAAGGCCAGGGTGCCGGAACGCGTGTGTTAGTCTTTTTCGTTCTCCTGGAATTGGAATCAATGAATTGACTTAATCGAGCCCGAGTGCGCAGCCCTGTTTCTTGTGTGGAGACTTTGTGATGCTATATATATATATATATATATATTCACTGAAAAAACCATAGGTTTCAGGGCCGTTATAGTTAGTTGGACATTTCACTCGTACAAAACAATAGAAATTCCCCCGTTATAGTTAGTTCAGCTAACTATAACTCGCGCGCCCGCAATGCACTGCTGATGACGTCACATATTACATCACTCATGACATGGTCAGTGACATCACTCATGACATCACTGATGACATCTCAAATGACATCACTGATGACATCACTGATGACATCATCCTTGTGATAGAGTGGCAGACCTCCTCTCACCCTAATATAACCTTTGATACACACACTCAAAAATACAAACTAACGTTTTCAAAACAATGGACATACCAATACCAGTTACAACACACCTATTCAGTAATTCCAAGATCTACACACACATCCACTCATTCACCAACAGTCCCTATACAGTCACTCATACATGTACTCACTCATCATATGTACTCATACACCTATACATCCTGTTACACACCGCCACTCATCCATAGAGTTACTCACACACATAGTCACACATGCAAACAAAGTATCAAACATCCATTTACTTGCATATACAGTTATACACACACTACCACACTTACTTCTACAGAAACTTACACATACTTACTCTCTTAAACAATCACTTATAAAAACACCTACTTATTTGTACAGGAACTCTTCCAATCTCTCACTCTCACATATACTCACTTATATACACCAATACTCACATATACTAGTTTAAAACATATGTAGTTACTCATAAAGACACTATGAGACAGTCATTCACTCATTAACACACCCATACACATACTCATCCACCTATACAGTCCTGCACACATGCTGTCTTCAACACATACAAACAGTGAGTCACTCATTCATGCATCTATGCACTAAGTAATACCCCCCACCGAACCATACAAGCACTCAGACACTCATACTGATACTCAAAAAACCAACTAATAACCCATATAGACACTCATGTAGCTACTCACCAACCCATGCAGCCACTTATACACAAAGTGAGAGACTGATGCAGATATTTTCATATTTAAACATTACTCACTAACCCATGTATTCACTAAGATACACTTAGTCAGTTATACAATCAATTTTACAAAAAAATCATCCATTTAGACACTTATATACCCATTTATTCTTCCATCGACCTTGAGATATACATATATAAAACATATTTAATTTTCAGAAAAACACACATTCACTGGATGATGTCATCAGTGATGTCATCAGTGATGTCATTTGAGATGTCATCAGTGATGACATGGGGAGTGATGTTACTGACCATGTCATGAGTGATGTAATATGTGACGTCATCAGCAGTGCATTGCGGGCGCGCAAGTTATAGTTAGCTGAACTAACTATAACGGGGGAATTTCTATGGTTTTGTACGAGTGAAATGTCCAACTAACTATAACGCTCCTGAAACCTATGGTTTTTTCAGTGAATTTCTAAGGTTTTTTAAATGCTAATTTCTAACTATAACATTCCTAAAACCTATGGTTTTTTAGGTGAATTTCTAAGGTTTTTTAAATGCTCATTTCTAACTATAACGTGCCTGAAACCTATGGTTTTTTCAGTGAATATATATATATTTATTATACTATGTATACATGTGAAAATGTCTCGGTCCCCTGTTTGCCTCGGTGGCACGGAAAATATGGGTGGAACTGACGTCAGCACGCCGACGAGGTCCTCTTATGGCTCCGATGACGTCATATGGTGTCGCGAGCGGAACCGTGCTCGTTGACGTGGGAGAGCTAGGAAAGAATTTCCATGGAATGCTGGTGCAGGGGATATTCACATAAGTGTTCAGGCTAGTCCTTTGGGAGCAACTGTTTATGTTGCCACTCCAGAAACCGAAACCAGTGATCCGAGGGCAGAGGCCCTGCAGATGGCACACGAGGTGGGGTGCCCAGTCGTGTGCACCGGCGGGGCAGCGAAGTGACAAGCACCACAACCCACAAAAAAGATAACGAGGGCACTGAATAACACAGGATCTTCTCTTTGTATCTGGCAGAAACAACGAAGTTAAAATGCCCTTGTACCAAAATGTAGAATTAGTGCTACAACGGTCTTCAAGAGGACCTGCGATGCCGCTTCTGCCTCCCGTACCCTGGAGGCGGCACATGGGTCACGCGGTACGGTCATACTGCGGTGGGATGCACACTCGTTGACCTCTCATGGCACTGCTCCCCACTTCAGGGAGGACGCTTTCCATTAGCTATGTTTTCTGATGACATGTCGCGCCGGCCCCGTCCAACAACAGAACTCCTTTAGATCCAAACAGACTCTTCCACTGTCTCACCGGAAGTGAAACCAGGCCACGCGGACACTATCACAATACAACAGCCGGGAATGCACTTTTCGGTAAAAAAACCACATTCCTTCCTCCAAATTAATCAAATAAACGTCTCACTGAAGAACAGGGGCCAGCTTCGATCGGTAAACAGCCGTTACAATGACTTTTTTACTTTGCGATAACATTACAACGCATGCATTACCACGCATGCGTTGTACATCACGAAGTCATTACTACGCATTTTTAGAACGCATGGTCATTTACCACGCATGCCTTTACAACGCATTTTGTTGTAAAGGTATGTATGGTAAATGACCATGAGTTCTAAAAACATGTAGACGATCCATGTCGTTGTAAGGAAACAGAGGCTGTTCTGTTTCCTCACAACGACGTGCACCGCCCCTCAGAGATGACGTGAAGCAGGAACCACGAGGAGAGAGGAACCATGAGGAGTGAGAGGTAAGGGAGATTGGGCATGGGGTGGGGGTTTCTTTTCTAGGGTTTAGGGTAGTGCAGTTGTGTTTGGGTGGTGTAGGGGGTCGTGCTGGGGGTAGTGTTTTTGGGTTTAGGGTAGTGCAGTGGTGTTTGTCTTGTGTGGGAGGTCATGCTGGGGGTAGTGTTTTATGGTTTAGGGTAGTGCAGTGGTGTTTGGGTAGTGTAGGGGGTCGTGCTGGGGTAGTGTTTTAGGGTTTAGGGTAGTGCAGTGGTGTTTGAGTAGTGTAGGGGGTCATGCTGGTGGTAGTGTTTTAGGGTTAGGGTAGTGCAGTGGTGTTTGTGTAGTGTAGGGGGTCATGCTGGGGGTAGTGTTTTATGGTTTAGGGTAGTGCAGTGGTGTTTGGGTAGTGTAGGGGGTCGTGCTGGGGGTAGATTTAGGGTTTAGGGTAGTGCAGTGGTGTTTGGGTAGTGTAGGGAGTCGTGCTGGGGGTAGTGTTTTAGGGTTTAGGGTAGTGCAGTGGTGTTTGTGTAGTGTAGGGGGTTGTGCTGGGGGTAGTGTTTTAGGGTTTATGTTAGTGCAGTGGTGTTTGGGTAGTGTAGGGGGTAGTGCTGGGGTAGTGTTTTAGGGTTTAGGGCAGTGCAGTGGTGTTTGTGTAGTGAAGGGGGTCATGCTGTGGGTAGTGTTTTAGGGTTTAGGGTAGTGCAGTCGTGTTTGTGTAGTGTAGGGGGTCGTGTTTTAGGGTATAGGGTAGTGCAGTGGTGTTTGGGTAGTGTAGGGGGTCATGCTGGGGGCAGTGTTTTAGGGTTTAGGGTAGTGCAGTGGTGTTTTTGTAGTGTGGGAGGTCATGCTGGGGGTATATTTAGGGTTTAGTGTAGTGCAGTGGTGTTTGGGTTGTGTAGGGAGTCGTGCTGGGGGTAGTGTTTTAGGGTTTAGGGTAGTGCAGTGGTGTTTGGGTAGTGTAGGGAGTCATGCTGGTGGTAGTGTTTTAGGGTTTAGGGTAGTGCAGTGGTGTTTGGGTAGTGTAGGGAGTCGTGCTGGGGGTAGTGTTTTAGGGTTTAGGGTAGTGCAGTGGTGTTTGGGTAGTGTAGGGAGTCATGCTGGTGGTAGTGTTTTAGGGTTTAGGGCAGTGGTGTTTGGGTTGTGTAGGGAGTCGTGCTGGGGGTAGTGTTTTAGGGTTTAGGGTAGTGCAGTGGTGTTTGGGTAGGGTAGGGGGTCATGCTGGGGTTAGTGTTTTAGGGTTTAGGGTAGTGCAGTGGTGTTTGGGTAGTGTAGGGGGTCGTGCTGGGGGTAGTGTTTTAGGGTTTAGAGTAGTGCAGTGGTGTTTGTGTAGTGTGGGAGGTCATGCTGGGGGTATATTTAGGGTTTAGTGTAGTGCAGTGGTGTTTGGGTAGTGTAGGGAGTCGTGCTGGGGGTAGTGTTTTAGGGTTTAGGGTAGTGCAGTGGTGTTTGGGTAGTGTAGGGGGTCGTGCTGGGGTAGTGTTTTAGGGTTTAGGGTAGTGCAGTAGTGTAGAGGGTCGTGCTGGGGTAGTGTTTTAGGGTTTAGGGTAGTGCAGTGGTGTATGGGTAGTGTAGGGGGTCGTGCTGGGGTAGTGTTTTAGGGTTTAGGGTAGTGCAGTGGTGTTTGAGTAGTGTAGGGGATCATGCTGGTGGTAGTGTTTTAGGGTTAGGGTAGTGCAGTGGTGTTTGTATAGTGTAGGGGGTCATGCTGGGGGTAGTGTTTTATGGTTTAGGGTAGTGCAGTGGTGTTTGGGTAGTGTAGGGGGTAGTGCTGGGGGTAGATTTAGGGATTAGGGTAGTGCAGTGGTGTTTGGGTAGTGTAGGGAGTCATGCTGGGGGTAGTGTTTTAGGGTTTAGGGTAGTGCAGTGGTGTTTGTGTAGTGTAGGGGTTGTGCTGGGGGTAGTGTTTTAGGGTTTATGTTAGTGCAGTGGTGTTTGGGTAGTGTAGGGGTAGTGCTGGGGTAGTGTTTTAGGGTTTAGGGCAGTGCAGTGGTGTTTGTGTAGTGAAAGGGGTCATGCTGTGGGTAGTGTTTTAGGGTTTAGGGTAGTGCAGTCATGTTTGTGTAGTGTAGGGGGTCGTGTTTTAGAGTATAGGGTAGTGCAGGTGTGTTTGGGTAGTGTAGGGGGTTGTGCTGGGGTAGTGTTTTAGGGTTTAGGGTAGTGCCGTGGTGTTTGTGCAGTGTGGGAGGTCATGCTGGGGGTATATTTAGGGTTTAGTGTAGTGCAGTGGTGTTTGGGTAGTGTAGGGAGTCGTGCTGGGGTTAGTGTTTTAGGGTTTAGGGTAGTGCAGTGGTGTTTGGGTAGTGTAGGGAGTCATGCTGGTGGTAGTGTTTTAGGGTTTAGGGTAGTGCAGTGGTGTTTGGGTAGTGTAGGGAGTCGTGCTGGGGGTAGTGTTTTAGGGTTTAGGGTAGTGCAGTGGTGTTTGGGTAGTGTAGGGAGTCATGCTGGTGGTAGTGTTTTAGGGTAGTGCAGTGGTGTTTGGGTAGTGTAGGGAGTCGTGCTGGGGGTAGTGTTTTAGGGTTTAGGGTAGTGCAGTGGTGTTTGGGTAGTGTAGGGGGTCATGCTGGGGTTAGTGTTTTAGGGTTTAGGGTAGTGCAGTGGTGTTTGTGTTGTGTGGGAGGTCATGCTGGGGGTATATTTAGGGTTTAGTGTAGTGCAGTGGTGTTTGGGTAGTGTAGGGAGTCGTGCTGGGGGTAGTGTTTTAGGGTTTAGGGTAGTGCAGTGGTGTTTGGGTAGTGTAGGGAGTCATGCTGGTGGTAGTGTTTTAGGGTTTAGGGTAGTGCAGTTATGTTTGGGTAGTGTAGGGTGTCGTGCTGGGGGTAGTGTTTTAGGGTTTAGGGTCGGGCAGTGGTGTTTGGGTAGTGGAGGGGGTAGTGTTTTAGGGTTTAGGGTAGTGCGCCCAACCAGCCACAATATCCGTGGACAAAGGGGATCCTGACTCTATGGAAAGTTCCGTCAATTGAATAATTTGGGTCTAGGGCCCTACCACGTCCAAGACCTTTCAATTCCTTTCTTGGGATCCCTCATATACTAGTGGTGTTTGGGTAGTGTAGGGAGTCGTGCTGGGGGTAGTGTTTTAGGGTTTAGGGTAGTGCAGTGGTGTTTGGGTAGTGTAGGGAGTCGTGCTGGGGGTAGTGTTTTAGGGTTTAGGGTAGTGCAGTGGTGTTTGGGTAGTGTAGGGGGTCATGCTGGGGTTAGTGTTTTAGGGTTTAGGGTAGTGCAGTGGTGTTTGGGGTAGTGTAGGGGGTCGTGCTGGGGGTAGTGTTTTAGGGTTTAGGGTAGTGCAGTGGTGTTTGTGTTGTGTGGGAGGTCATGCTGGGGATATATTTAGGGTTTAGTGTAGTGCAGTGGTGTTTGGGTAGTGTAGGGAGTCGTGCTGGGGGTAGTGTTTTAGGGTTTAGGGTAGTGCAGTGGTGTTTGGGTAGTGTAGGAAGTCATGCTGGTGGTAGTGTTTTAGGGTTTAGGGTAGTGCAGTTATGTTTGGGTAGTGTAGGGTGTCGTGCTGGGGGTAGTGTTTTAGGGTTTAGGGTAGGGCAGTGGTGTTTGGGTAGTGGAGGGGGTAGTGTTTTAGGGTTTAGGTTAGTGCGCCCAACCAGCCACAATATCCTTGGACAAAGGGGATCCTGACTCTTTGGAAAGTTCCGTCAATTGAATAATTTGGGTCTAGGGCCCTACCACGTCCAAGACCTTTCAATTCCTTTCTTGGGATCCCTCATATACTTGGAGAAAAAGGTACATAGTTTCTCATCAATTTCAGGCGTGTGTGCCACCTTCCCCTTCAGTGAGGGCCTGGGGCATTCTCCCTCATCCTATTCCTGACCTCCCTTTCAAGGGGTTGATGGATTTTCCCCACCACATACTCTGCCACTTTGGCATCAGGTGTCCACTCTGCCGACCTAGGATGGTAAATTTGGGTAGGCTCGAACATGTCCGAGTGGACCCCGTCCCCAACCGGGGACTGAGAGGAGTGGGACTCTGGACGGCAGGGACGCCCCGAGTCCTTATCCTCATCGGAGGAGAAATCGTCCTCCGATACACCCTCTCCCTCTAAGGGAAACCCACCGTCGGGGTCTACAATAGTGGTGACAGTGTCGCAATTTTCTCCGGGCCCCTCCTCCTCCCGGCAGGTTGCATGTTTTAGCGTTCGCGCACTCTTGAGGAAGGTCTCCGTAAGTTTATCAAATCCTTCCAAGTGCCCCGCGTTATGCTTAACGGCCCTTTTATTCCCCATCTGGGAGCTACTTGGACCCGCCACCATCAGATCTGGGTCACTGAACACCCCAGGGATGCTTTTCGCCAGCTTATCAACCTGATCCCTAAGAGGAGCCAGCGCCCTAGAAATAGCCAGAGAGAGGGCTTGGTCCACTGCTGGAGGGAGAAGTTGGGGGGCCATTCCTCCTCCACTTCCTGGTAGGAGGAGTAAAAATGGTCTTCTGGAGAAGACATGTGTGAGCACAGAACAAATGCCCTTAAAATCCTTAAGACAGCCCCTCGCTCGGTGCTCCAACAGCTGGGCTTTCCCGAAGCTGTTATAAGAATAGACTGAGGCGCAATACCAATTACCACCACCAGGTGGTGCTGGTCACTAACATGGCCGTGTGGGGAAATCACCGCGTAGCGGTGTCAAAATTAGGCGAGGGTTGGTCGGGATTCAAGCGGACACTAAAGGAGTGACCGGATTCCCAAACGCGCGTAAAGACCAGCGGGAGCGCTCGACGGAGCTGCCTCGCTCGGACCAGACGCGCCTGACAGGATCTCACCGCGCGCAGAGCACACAGCGGGAGAAACTGCGAGGGGGAGAACGCGCTCGGGCAAGAGCCTGCTGCGCAGGGAATATGAAACAATACCAAGGCAATAATGCTAATAACGTGCACAAGAAACCGCTATACAAACAGCAACAACGTCAGATTAAGCCAAGAATGTAAGGAATGCACTTAACTGACGAGCAGTGAAGAAAGAGGAAGCGGAAGGGACGTCACAGAAATAATGCAACTGAACCA
>CAWUFW010030682.1:0-16784 GCA_963921515.1 Calotriton arnoldi
CGACTGATGTCCAATCTGCAACAGGATCGTGGCTGTATTGTCGGTGAGTATGTGGAGTGGTGTAGCGTGCTGGTTGTGCGATGCTGTCCCCTGTCCAGTTGGAATAGCAACGGTTCTCTCGTGTCCCTCACACCCAGGTGACTCTGCGTACCCGAATGGGGCATGGCTGCTCAGTCCATTGAGGAATCCTCGCACCCCAGCAGACGATCGCTACAATGAGGCACATGGGAGGACCAGACGTGTGGTCGAGCGTACCTTTGGCCTCCTCAAGTCCAGGTTCAGGTGCCTGGACCGCACCGGGGTGCGCTGACGTACTCCCCACAGAAGGTGTGCCAGATAGTGGTGGCGTGCTGCATGCTGCACAATCTGGCCATTCGGAAGCAGATCCCCCTCATTGTGGATGACGGAGATCAACCAGGGCCCCAGCCCGCAGACCAGGACAGCTCAAGTGAGGAGGACAGCGGAGAGGAGGAAGCTGGGAATGTGCGCCAGCAGCTCATCGCCCGCTACTTCACTTAACGGTGAGTGTCCATGTACGACGGCTGATGTGTCTGTATTTGTGCAGGTGTGTGTGTGCTGTGTCAGGGTGGCCTTTTGTTCACTGCGTGCTGTGTGTCAACGCTCCATGCCCAGGTTAGTATGCCACTGATGGTGGCTGTGGCATTGTGCCCTATTGCTCTGTGCGATGTGTGTACATTGCTTGTAGTTGTTGACATGTACTGTGTGATGGGTGTGTGACACACTCATTGAATGTGCTCCTGTTCTGTCTCCCACCCCTAGGTCCCTACAGGCCCTCCGGTTCCATTGCCATGCCACGCATCAGGTGCCGTTCCGCTCAAGGTGGCCGTTGTATTCCGTACAATTAAAACACAGGGCACAGACAGCAGTTTGTGGAAGAGGTGCATTTATTTCAAACTGTGACATGTGATTGTGTGTAAGGTGATGACAAAAGTGGTGCGTGCAGTGACAATGAGTTGTCGGTCATGGCTGCGTGATGCTCAGGGTGTACCCACTGGTTCTATGTCCATAGTCCAACACACACATGCCATCCAGATGGCTGTGTGGAGTGGGATCATAGTCCAAGTCAATGCAGTGGGTGGTCAAGGAAGGCTGGCTGGCTGCCTCACTTGCGTCTGGAGCGTGCGAAGTCCTCCCGGGAGATCTGTTTCCACTTCGGACGGCCCCTTCCACGCTTGCGAGGGGGTGCCTGCTTGCGACCTGCTGGTGGTTGAGGTGTGCTCACTGGCTGTGGACGCAGGGGAACTGGACACTGCTGCTCGACCCTGCGCCCCGGCAGGTGGTGGCGGAGGGGGAGCTGCTGTCCCTGGCTGTGACCTCACCGCCACCACCAGCTGGCCCATGAGGTCCACGAGTTGGCCCATACGGGCGTCCATGGACCTCAACACCCCCAGCACCTCACGCGTGTCTGTAGCTGACCTGGCCCATTGTCCTTGGGCCTCTTCATAGGCCCCAAGGACTCTGGCCATTTGAGGCAGGGCATGGATCCCAGGGAGGCTGGCGTTTCCCTGACCCTGCTCCTCCTACCAGTCCTGCTGCCACCGGCCTGCCCACTAGCCACATTGCTCACCACGGTCCTCACCCTGGCTCCCAGGGTGGATCCAGTCGTCCGGGCCACCACCTGTGCTGGGGCTGGGGCCAGCGAAGACGTGGTGGCGGTTGCGGCAGTGGTAGTGGCCGCAATGACCGTGGGTGTGGCCGCAATGACCGTGGGTGTGGCCGCAATGCCCGTGGGTGTGGCCGCAATGACCGTGGGTGTGGCCGCAACGACAGTGGCAGCAGGGGGCTGGGAATGTTCAGCAGCCCTGGATGATGGGTTGGTGGGTAGGAGGGGTCCTGGGGAGCGGCTGGGCCCTGCCACACTAGATGGGCCTGCTTGGTGGTCCGTGTCCGAAGAGGAGGACAGATCCTCCACATCCGTGTGTCCTCGTTGGGGGCTTGTAGGCTGGCTGTGCTGGCTGCTGTCTCCATCCCCAGCATCCAGCAGTTCGTTACCTGTGGAGAGAATGAGATTTGTTATTGTGTTGCACCTGGCGAAGTCTGTATTGGTTGTCTGACATTCTCCGTTCGTGCACTCTCGTGCACGTGTGTCCCGGAGGCGGGTGTGTGGCTGTACAATCTGTTGTTGTGTGTGCTTGGCAATGGGACTGTGTGCTGTGCACATGTGGCATGGGACGGATTGGCTATGCCGATGGGTGTGTTGCTGTGCTCCTACTTATTGTGACTCTGGTGTATGCGGGCTCCAGGCCCATCCTGGGTCTGGTTTGTACTTTGCTTTTGGGGTGCATATGGAACGCTTAGGAACGCATTTGGCAACATGGGGGTCATGCCCCAGGAACGCATTTGGGATGGAATATGCTTTTGGGCTACATGCTGTGAGCCATGGGTGCCTAACGTGACATGTGTTGTGGCAGCATGACAGTGCATGGTCTGAGGTGTGTGCATGCCTGACATACCCTGCATATTTGCTGTCTGTTGTGATTACTGGACATGGCATTGGACGCATCGTTATGAGTGTGTGATGGTTGTGTGCCACCCGACGTATTGCAGTTGTCCCATCTCCTTGGTGTGCGTGCTGCCCTGTGCCATGTGCATCACTGCAGTGCTCGGGGGTGTGGCCCATGTTGTGTGTTGTTGCTCACAGTGTGGCGTGCGCTTCATTGACTTCTGGCACATGGTTGGTCATGGGCATGTATCTTAGCGTGACTGCTGTATGTGTGGCAGCTGTGCGGATGACATGCCTTTCATGAGACTGGGGCTGACGGATGGGATGGATGGTATGTTGTATGTGCATGGTGTGTCTGTGTGTTTGATGGGTTCAGTGGTGTTCGTGTGCATTTATGTTGTTCCGCTCTGTTGCGTCTAGTGTTGTTTGTCTTACATAGGCGTAGTTGTGGGGTGTGTGGTTGACAGGCAGTAGGGGCTACATGGACAGGACTTCAATGGTGTTTCGGTTGTGTGTGATGGGTTGCACAGTGGCTGCCGTGTGGTACTATATTCAGTGTGGCTTGTGCATGCAGACGTGGCTCCTTGGGTGTTGCTGTGTCTGTGATGGGTCATGTGAGGTGTGAGTCTGTGGTTCATGTCCGTGTGCACATTGTTCACTTGTTCGTGACAGTGGGCGGTGCTGCGTGTTCGTCTGCTACGTAACATGTCCCATGTGTTGGTCGTGTTACGTCCTCATGCCTCCAGTAATCCAGCCCTGTCCAGTTTCCCACCTGCAGGTTGTTCGTGCGTGCACTGTACTGGATGCCACATGGTTCTAAGCGGGGGTGCTCCATGTTGCAGGTCTGTGGGGGTGGGGGCGGTGTTGTGGGTCGTGGTGATGGCTGGACACCCACTGACACCGATTGTTGTGGACCGTGATGTCTACCTTTCGGCTGTCGGTGTGCACTGCGGTGGCTGACATGTGGGTGTGGGGTGTGGGGGATGCTCCTCCTTGCTGTGCTGTGGGACTAGGGGCCTGGTGTGTGTTGTACTTGAGCTGTCCACCCTCCCACCCACTGCACTTTGTGTTCCTGCCACTTACCTTTTACTTGTCGGTTAGTGCAGCTATGGCGGACACATGGGTGTGGTGGGTGCTCGTTGTGGCGCTTCTGGCATACTTGGGGACCTGTTGGTGGTTACGTGGCTGGCTGAGTGTACACATGCCCCCACGTATCTTACAGTTGTTAGGTTTGGGCTGTGTGTGGTGGTGTCTGTTGCATGTGTGTGTGATGTGTTGTGTATTGTGTGCTGGACATGGGGGTGTTTGTCCCTGGGAGCTGTGGCATGGTGGTAGTGCATGTGAGTACATAGCGGTGTGCTGGTATACATTAGTTTGTACTTACCAGCCTCCACTCCCCTGCTAATCCGGCGAGGATCTCCGGATGTATAATGACTCGTACCTTCTCCTCCCACGCTTTGAAGGTCTTGAAGAGCGCGGGATTCCTCCGCCAGTGACGGCAGCCAGCTCTCTGTTCTTGCTCTCCTTCTTCTTGACCAGGCTCTTGACGTCATTCCACCGTTTGTTGATTTCAACTCTGTTCCTGGGCAGGGTCCCGACTGCATTGACCTGGTCTACGATCCGGTTCCACATTCTCTTTCTGGTGGCTAGTGGTGTGTGCTGGACCAGGTTCCCATAGATTTGTGGGTGCACCTTGATAATCTCGTCGACCATGACCGTCAGCTCAATGGGCGTGAACTTGGGCATTCTTTGTGGTGCCATGGTGTTTGTGGTGCTGGTGCGGTGTGTGTTGTGTAATGTGCAGGGGGTTTGTGGTGCCGGTGTTTGGTGGTGGTGGTGGTGGTGGTGGTGGTTGTGATGTGTGCGTTTCTGTGGTGTGCTGCTGTCCTTGCTGTGTCACTGTGTCCTCTCCTCTCCTCTCTAGTTTGCAATGTTGCAAGGGGTTGTGGTCTGTGGGAGTGCTGCTTTTGTACTTACCTATGTGGGTGTGTCCTCATGGTCTGTTGTTTTCAGGTGTGTTGTGTCTGGTGTTCTGGCCTTTGTATTTTTTGTTTGTCCAGGGGGTGTTTTCGGGATGTGTACTGTGCTTGTGTATTTGTGCGTGCCTTGCTGTGTGGACTTGTTGGCCATGTTGTGTGCGATTGTTTTTGTCAGCGGATGGTTTCTGTGCAGGGACGTGGGCGCCATGGCTTCTGCCGTGTCAATTCTCATCGGCGTTGTTTGCGCTGGCGGGCGGTATATTTGTGGTTTACCCACGCTCATGGCGGTGCGATCGTAATTTCACGTGCGGTGTGTCGGCCGTGAGGGCGGGCGGTTTTGTGTTGTCGTGCGTGTTTCCGTCCGTGGCGGGCGGTTTGACTCCGACTCGGACGAGGGCGGGCGGTATCTTGTGTGGTTTTTCGCCGATGGCGGTTTTCGGTTTGTGTAATCGTAATGGCGTGGTCGGTGTTCAGACGGTGTGTGCGGGCGGATTTTTGCCGCTTTCATGTCTGGCAGATTTTTTTACGCCGGGTATCGTAATGGGCCTTAAAATATCTAAAAACATATATAAATATATTAAAAATTCAAATACAAATATATTTAATATTACAATTTAAAAAACAAAACATATTATAATGTTAAATGCATATGACAAATACCTACAAATATTATACTAAATAAAATAAAAAATAATTTTTAAACAAATAAATATTTTTAATTAGAAATTATTAGAATCAAAAATATTAATTATTACATAAATTTACTTTTTTATTTCCTTCCCTATAACAACACACAATTCACAACCCACATCTAAGTTTTATTAAAAATATACTTACATAATTAACATAATTAATTACCATTTAAAAAAATATTATTAATTAAAAAACAAATTAAAACACATAAAAATTAATAAACTTCCCACACTTTACCCCTATAATCCCCACAAACCACTGGTAAAATTAAACTGTAAAAAAATTAATTACACAATTAAAACTTATTTTTAATTAAAAAACTAATAGTATATAAAAACTAATTATAAAGTAATTAAAATTAATTTACTTCCCACCCTTTACCCCTAAAAAAAGTCAAAACTCACACACAAAAAAATATAAACAACTACCCTAATTAAATATCAATTAATGAATTAACATTAATGATCAACCAATTATTAATTAATTAAACAGAAATTACTTCCCACACTTTACCCCTATAAACCCCATAACCCACACCTAAAATTAATTACACAAATTCCATACTTAATTTTCAATTAATTAATCAATATTAATTAAGAACTAATTATTAATTAATTAAAAATAAATTACTTCCCACCCTTTACCCAATAAATTCCTCAACCCACACCTAAAAATGAGCAACAGGACATTCAGCATGGTTGAGCAAATCACAAATCTTAGATATATTGATTTACTCTTCAATTGCCCAGAGTTGTCTGCATTTGATCCTAATCTAACCTAGGCTTAGAGTGTCAGATAATCCTTGAATATTGCTTGTTAGACAATCTAGCAAAATATCAGGCTGCATGTTTGTATCGCTCAACAGCCAAGATGGAGAGTCCATTCTGCCATTCTGGCATTTTCCTGGTGGGCTGCAGGCCTGTGGCCTGCTTTCAGCTGAGGATCAGTTGTCAAGACCAAACTGCGAAAGCCCCTCGTAGCAGCCTCCTGCTGTGTGGGGCTAGTTTGAACAATTTTGCGAGGGTTGATTTTTGTTTGCAGCCCTGCTCAACAACACTTTGAGATTGTGCCATGTTGGTACTGGCCCTCTCTGCAGGGTCACCCCCAAACATTTGGACTTCATCCCTCCTGTTTTCTGAATTTGCTTTTGTTGGATTTAGGACTCTGTGTATTTAATCAATGCTAATAAGTGCTAAAATGCTTGTGCTTTCCTCCTAAAACATGGTGCAATTGACTTACATCTGATTGGTACATTTCATTTATTTTTAAGTCCCTCATATATGGCACCATGGAAACACAAGTTCTGTCAATTAAATCTTACTTGTAGGCAGCAACACTCATTGTGCCACCCACTAAAAGTAGCCTTATAAAAAGGGAAACAGCCATCAAATCGCATGCGTTGTAACGCATGCGATTACAACGCGGTCGTTACAACGACCGCATTGTTACATCGCAGTCCCAGACTTGCTGTAGGGGGCGCTCTAAACTGAGGAATAGTATAATTTACTATTCCAACACCTTCCCTACTGTTGCACACACTGGAGTTGGAATAGTAAATTATACTATTCCTAAGTCCAGCGCGCCCCCTACAGCAAGTCATTGTAACGACTTGCATTGTAATGGCACTGCGATGTAACAACGCGGTCGTTGTAACGACTGCATTGCAATCGCACGCGTTGTAAACGCATGCGATGTAAATGCCTATATTCTTATAAAACATGTCTCAGACCTGCTATTTCAGCTTGTAGTGGAATTTTAAACCTTTCACCAGGCCTAAACCTTACTTCTTAATACATATAAGCCACCACTAACATAGGCCCAAAATAGCACATAGGGCAGGGCACATTGTATTTAAAAGGTTTTACATGTCCTGGTAGTGAAAAACTTCAAAATTTGTTTTTCGGTACTTAGGCCAACTTCTCCCATACACTTACATTGGGTTGTCCTATGACATTTAATAAGTATGAAATGCCATGTTTAGACTCAAATGAATTGTAATTTAAAATCCTCTTTAATGGTAAAGTCGAATTTTAAGTCACAATTTTGAAAATGCCATTTTTAGAAAGTTGGTATTTGCTTGTCTTAGCCATTTGTGCCTTCTGCCAGTACCCTGGATCACATGACTTCGAATGTCCCTGCTTTTGGGCTTTGTGTATTCCTCCCAGACAGTGAGACAAAAGGGGACTAGGTGTAGGCAGGATGGTTGGGGACGGAGCTGTGCCTTGCTCCACTTACACTTCAAGGGACTTGCCTCCAGCACACACAAAGGAACCTGGGACTAGTCTTTCTTCATCCCAGACTTATTGGAGCCTTGAAAGGGGAATGGATTTTTTCCAGAACCAGATGTGGGGGTAGTATAGGGAATCCCCCCACTTCAAAGGCTGGCACCAGGTATAAATACTGGACCTCCAGAGCCTCTCATTAGTACACTCCCGGACCTGTGGCCATTATAGAAGAAGGTCTGTCTTTCTCTCTATAGGACTGTCCTGCTGCTTGAGGACTGCCTTGCTCTCCAAGAGGAAGACTGGATCTGCTCCCTTCATCCCAGGCTAACCTGAGGTGACTCCAATGGTCTGTTGGCTGGCCTGTCTGAGTTACTAGAGACACGACATGCTCCAAAGGCCTCCCTCCAACTGCCCAGCTGACCTGATGAACTGGACCTGCCTGGACCACCAACTGGACTTGCCTAAGCCCTGCTGGACTCTGCTGAAGTGAGTTCCCGGTCCCCAAGAGTTGCCTCCCAGGTCCTGACCCTCGGGTGGCATCGCTTGAGCACCTCCTATGAAGAAAGGTGAAATCCTGATGTTTTGGACTCTTCACAACCGCAAATGGGCCCATTCATGCTGAGACTTTGCCACTCGCTACGACCAGTAATGTGAAGCTCCAGTAAACCCACTAGCAAAAACCGGCAACACGTGATCTGCACGTCACACTACAGCAACTACAGCCTGCAGTGACCGCCAGTGCTAAGCTAAAGCAACGACCGTCTACAACACCCAACCGAATTTTGGTGCTACAGCGATCACCATCCGTGACGCCAGGCCTTTTCTTCTCACTACAGCCACGACCATCCGCGATGCTCTCCCTGCTCTTCACAGCCCCCTCCACTATGAACAGAACTCTTCGCACCAAATTTTGAGAAGGTAATTTTTTTCAGCAGGAATAGCCTGGTTCCTGAATTCAACCAGTGCTCCATCGTGGTCAGCCTGGAGCTGTGAGTTTCAATCAGTCTATCACAACCAGATGACCGCGAGTGGCGCTTTGTGCTTTTAGGCACTATATCTACTTAAAACTTTTAAATTGCATATCTCCGGTTTTACTGATTGGATTTTTGATGTTCTGGTATCATTTTATTTACTAAAATGTACTCTATGTTTCTAAATTGGTTTTTGATTTTTATTGTGTTGTGTTTTTAAATTTATTACTGTTTGTGTGCTACATAAATATTTTACACTTTGCCTCTAAGTTAAGCCTGACTGCTTTATGCCAAGCTACCAGACGGTTAAGCACAGATTAATTTGGTGACTTTTGTGGTGCACCCTGATAAGGATTGAGGTTGTGGTCTGAGTGGGGCTCCACATCCCTCAACCAATAACCCAACTTTTTGCAAGGCACCTCAACCTGATTATGCATCTCCCCCTTGGTAGTCATACAGATACAAAACATGCTATTTGCTGGACGCTTCACTTAAATAGGAGTTGACACTCTGGTTGCCTGTCAAATTAAGTAACCACAATGACAGTTGCACTTAACCAGAGCATATATACTGGATCGAACATGGGCATTTCAGCTCAATGTCCTGCTCCTAAACTCCAATGGTGTAATGACATCACTTGCTACTCCAGTGTGTGCATCCCAGTAGTTCTATTATCCTATTTCAGCCTCATTCCAGAGCATTCCAAAAGCCCATCATTCTACCCTTGCTTCTACCTTCCAGAATAATCCAAGTATACACAATCCAACCACCTCTATCTAGCACTGTGGTTTCTTTATCCTGCTCCCTCCCTCTCCCACAACATCAGAAACAGATGTTTCTTATCTGCTCTCCCTATCTCTCTGCTTTTCAACAATCCTATGACCCCACCCAAGCATTCCATCAATCCCATCATCTTGCTTACACGCCTAGCCCACAAAATCATTAGTATTCCTTCATTCCGTCCCTCTCATTCCCACAAAGCCCCAACTAAATACTCCTTTATTTTTAAAACTATTTTTATTGGGTTTTATCAACTTTTCACATCAGTAGTCATGGCAGGATAAGAACAAAAACAAGTAGCATTCAGCAGACACATTATAAATTTCAGTACATGTAACACAAGGAAGCAAGGTTGAGTACTTGCACAAACAATATAAAAGGAAGATACGTAGTAACTGCAAGACGTCGGGTGCAATGTGTGCGTCACCTTATAAGCAAAGGAAGAAAGGTACTGGCTCGCAATGAGGGTTATTATCGGAGTCCGTCAGCTACTTGTTGCCGCATAAGGCATCACTTTGGTTCCATGTCTTATTACGTGTCTTAGAAGGATGAGGGGGACCCAATTAACGATAACAAGTAAAGTCTATGCCAACTAGCGTGGAAGGCTGAGTATGGGGATGGGTTGCAGAACTGGGAAGGTGGAACGGGGGTGGGGGCACGAGCGATTATGTTATAATGATGCGAGACAGGATTAGAGGGGTTTGCTGGCCAGAGTGGCAATGTTAAGATGAGGGTCGGGGTTCTTATTGGCTACCGATGGAAGCCGAGGACCAGGGGCCTCTAGATTTGGGACGATGGGGGAGAGGGGTCCCCGTCAGCTGGCTCCTAAAACTGCATAAGCATAGTGTTCTATGCAGCGGCTATAGGGCACCGGCGTATGCGTCGGGCTTCTTCCCAGTGCAGTGCAGAACTTTCTGCCTCTCCCCATCTGAGTAGTGCCTTGTGCCATTGGGAGAGAGCCAGGGGTGTGGGGCTCTCCAGTGTATGGTTAGGAGATGCTTGGTAAAACAGGAGTGCAAGACTGGCGAAGCGTGCCCCCACCTCATGTTTTGTCTGGCTTTGGAAAATACTTAGGGCGGTAGCCTCCCATGAATTTATTGTGGTGAGTTCTGTGATCATGGCTAATGACGTATTTACTACACGCCAGAATCTTGCTATGCTGGGGCAGGACAATAGCATATGCTGGAGTCCGGCAGCCTGGATGAGTAATGAGTAATTTATTTTTAATTATTTAATAATGAGTTCCTAATTAATATTAATTAATTGATTGAAAATTAATGAGCATCTTGGAAGAGATCTCCCACCGTGTCAAAGGAGTGTGCGTGCCACTCCGATAACTGTATGATAAATGAACGGAACGAAGGGTCCCTGTAAGCCCTGGAGGGGAATTTTCGGGAAGTATGAGGGCATATTCTCGTCAGTTGAAAAACCTTTAGCTAGGCATTTATGGGTGATCCACGCTGAGGGACCAAGTGAGGTGAGTTTTGATAGTGGGATGCAGGAGTTGTCACATAGCACATCTCCTGTGCTTGTCTCCTAGAGGTTTGTTCTTGCCAGCCATCGGGACACCCACTGGAGCTGCGCCGCTAGGTAATACGTTTAAAAAGATGATGCCCTGAGCCCTCCCTGACCCACCAGAAGCTGGAGCTTTTGGTTTAAGTTGCGAAAAAAGCAGCAGTCAGGGAACGCTGGTACATTTACAAAATAATATAGGAGGAGAGGGAGGACGATCATTTTAGAAAGGGCTATCTTGCCTGTGAGAGGGAGCTGCTGCCAGAAGTGGGTTTGGGAGCAAAGGGCTGTGAAAGGACATTTCAGGTTGTCTTTGAACAGGTCTCTTTGGGAGTGAGACAGTCGAACACCTAGATAACGGATCGCAGCTGTACCCCAGGTTAGTGGAGCATTGCCCATTTGGATTACCTGTGGTGGGGTGTAGTTGCAGAATGAAAAGGTGCATTATTTTCGCCAGTTCACACGGAGGCCCGCAGGTTCGTCAAAGTCCTTGAAGGTGGTCAATATCGAGGTCGGATCACTGACAGTATATCGATTACAAGAATATCGACCTACAACAATATCGAAGTAAAAATATAGAATGTCAAAATATCGAATCCCTATCTACAAAGAGGTAAGTACAAAAATATTGAATCCAAAATATAGTTGTAAAAATATAGTTAGTCAAAATATCGAATTTTTTAAATATCTTAAAAGTAATGTAAAATTAATGAAATAATATATATAATTAACTAAAACATACTTAAAAATACTTAAATAACTTTAATATTAATAAATAATTAATGTAAGTTAAAAAAATAAACATAAATTTTTATTTTTTAATACATATATATATTAACGTAATATTTATAAAAAATATTCAATATTTTTAGCGTAGGATAGCGGGAGGGTAAAATTTATTATTACCACTCCAGTGAGTGCAACAGTAGGGAAAGCATTGGATAGCGGGAGGGTAAAAATTACTATTCCCACTCCAGTGAGTGCAACAGTAGGGAAAGCGTTGGATAGCGTGAGAGTAAAAATTACTATTCCCACTCCAGAGAGTGCAACAGTAGGGAAAACGTTGGATAGCGTAGGGGTAAAAATTACTATTCCCACTCCAGAGAGTGCAACAGTAGGGAAAACGTTGGATAGCGGGACGGTAAAAATTACTATTCCCACTCCAGTGAGTGCAACAGTAGGGAAAGCGTTGGATAGCGGGAGGGTAAAAATTACTATTCCCACTCCAGTGAGTGCAACAGTAGGGAAAGCGTTGGATAGCGGGAGGGTAAAAATTACTATTCCCACTCCAGAGAGTGCAACAGTAGGGAAAGCGTTGGATAGCGTAGGGGTAAAAATTACTATTCCCACTCCAGAGAGTGCAACAGTAGGGAAAGTGTTGGATAGCGTAGGGGTATAAATTACTATTCCCACTCCAGAAAGTGCAACAGTAGGGAAAGAGTTGGATAGCGTAGGGGTAAAAATTACTATTCCCACTCCAGTGAGTGCAACAGTAGGGAAAGCGTTGGATAGCGTAGGGGTAAAAATTACTATTCCCACTCCAAAGAGTGCAACAGTAGGGAAAACGTTGGATAGCGTAGGGGTAAAAATTACTATTCCCACTCCAGAGAGTGCAACAGTAGGGAAAACGTTGGATAGCGGGACGGTAAAAATTACTATTCCCACTCCAGAGAGTGCAACAGTAGGGAAAGCGTTGGATAGCGGGAGGGTAAAAATTACTATTCCCACTCCAGAGAGTGCAACAGTAGGGAAAGCGTTGGATAGCGTAGGGGTAAAAATTACTATTCCCACTCCAGAGAGTGCAACAGTAGGGAAAGCGTTGGATAGCGTAGGGGTATAAATTACTATTCCCACTCCAGAAAGTGCAACAGTAGGGAAAGAGTTGGATAGCGTAGGGGTAAAAATTACTATTCCCACTCCAGTGAGTGCAACAGTAGGGAAAGCGTTGGATAGCGTAGGGGTAAAAATTACTATTCCCACTCCAAAGAGTGCAACAGTAGGGAAAACGTTGGATAGCGTAGGGGTAAAATTACTATTCCCACTCCAGAGAGTGCAACAGTAGGGAAAACGTTGGATAGCGGGACGGTAAAAATTACTATTCCCACTCCAGAGAGTGCAACAGTAGGGAAAGCGTTGGATAGCGGGAGGGTAAAAATTACTATTCCCACTCCAGTGAGTGCAACAGTAGGGAAAGCGTTGGATAGCGGGAGGGTAAAATTACTATTCCCACTCCAGAGAGTGCAACAGTAGGGAAAGCGTTGGATAGCGTAGGGGTAAAAATTACTATTCCCACTCCAGAGAGTGCAACAGTAGGGAAAGCGTTGGATAGCGTAGGGGTATAAATTACTATTCCCACTCCAGAAAGTGCAACAGTAGGGAAAGAGTTGGATAGCGTAGGGGTAAAAATTACTATTCCCACTCCAGTGAGTGCAACAGTAGGGAAAGCGTTGGATAGCGTAGGGGTAAAATTACTATTCCCACTCCAAAGAGTGCAACAGTAGGGAAAATAATGATTTAATATTTTAATAAAAATAAAATAATTATCAATACCAATAAAAAATTAATTAAAATGACTTACCAATTACAAAATATTTAATAATTAATTCTAAATACCAATAAATATTATTTCTTAAAAATTAATTACCAATTAATAAAAATTAATTACCAATTAATAAAAATTAATTACCAAATAAGAATTAATTAACTATAAATTAATAATCAATACCAATAAATAAAAATAAATAATTACTGAATTACAATTAAATTACTTCCCACCCTATTCCCTATAAACCCACAACCCGCTCTGAATAATAAATTAATACAATTAATATAATTATCAATTAAAAAATTAATAAAAATTAATTACCAATTAATAAAAATTAATTACCAATTAATAATTAATTAACAATGAATTATTTATCAATACCAATAAATAAAATTTAATAATTACTTAATTAAATTTAAATTACTTCCCACCCTATTCCCTATAAACCCACAACCCGCCACAGAACTAAAACGCAAAATTAAATTAAATATAATTAATAATTCCTAAAAATTAATATTTAATTTACTAAAATTAAATTACTTCCCACCCTATTCCCCTATAAACCCACAACCCGCTACAGAATTAAATTACGCAAAAATTAAATAACATAAAATTCATTACTTAAAAAAATTAAAACATACATTACAAAAATAATACATACTTTTAACACATATACTAACACTTAAAACACTATAAAAAAATTCTATATTTTTAACAACTATATTATGACTGTCGATATTTTGACAATCGATATTTCTTACCTGAATTTCGATATTCTTAACCACTATATTTTGGCAATTCGATATTCTGTCCATTCTATATTTACAACTCGATATTTTGGCAATTCGATATTAAAAATTCGATATTATGTCTGTTTACCATCGAGGTCATGTACGCAGAGGCGTCTCAGATGTATAGTAGTAAATCATCCCCATAAAGTGACGAGGCATGTGCTGTTCCGTCTAACAGGATCTCCAATTGTCACCCCTCCAAACGAAGGTGATGGGCTAGTGGCTCCATGACAAGTGAGAATAGGATAGGGGAGAGAGGGCAACGTTGGTGGGCGAGATCAAGCGACTGCGACTGCTGTGCACGCTAGAGGACGGGTTTGTGTAAAATAGCTTCATGTAGGCCAATAGACGTTGGCCCAGACATGCTGCTCGCAGAACCTTCCTATGATAAGGCATCGAAGGCCTTCTTGAGGTCCAATATCAGGCATGCTGCCTGCAGATATCTTAGTGAGGCCTGATCCATCACATGGAAGAGCCGCCTGATGTTATTAGACGTGTTGCGACCTGGCACAAATCCATTTTGGTCAGGGTGAATGAGGGCAGGAAGTACCCTTAGGTACCGGACCGTAAGGATCTTGTCAAGTATCTTATAATTGGTGCATAATATGGTTACTGGGTGATAGGAAAGAAGCGAGTGACGTCCCTATAGGGTTTCAGCAGGGATACTAGAAGAGACTCATGGAGGGAGGATGGGAGCGGGCCCGTAGTAAGAGCTTCATTGTATACCTCCACTAATCAAGAGGCAAGGCCAAGCATGAACCGATCATAATATTCAATTGAAAGCCCATCTAATCCTGGGGTCTTGTTACTAGCTAAGTTGTGTTTCATCTTCTTTGCCTCAGCCGCAGTGATGAGTTAATCTAACTCCTCTCATTCTAGAGCATTGATGGAGGGCAGGAAGAGGTGGGTGAGGAAACGTCTGATTGTGCCCGGGGGTGGGGCGGGAGGTGCCCTGTACAGCTTGGCATAATATGAGCTGAATGCATGCAATATGCCCAGGGCGCGCTGCTCTGGATACACCCAGGTACTCTCTTTCAAACCAAAAACACAGTGATTGATAAGGAAGGCAGATATGTCCTTGTTGAAGGCCGTTTAGAAGATGAGCCCATCCTCCTTGGTTGTATATATGCCCCAAACTCAGAGCAGATTACATTTTGGACTCCTCTATCAGGAGTCCTAGTTCAATAGGTCGGTATCCCCTGGATACTGGGTGGTTATTACCACAATGTACTAGATGTCTCCCGTGATTGGTACCTCAAAATCGGGCCTGTGTCTGGAGTGATTTCCGTGATTGGAGAAGAGTGTGTTTCCTGATGGGCAAGTCATGCCAACAAGTGACTAGGTTTGTCCCCCGTACCATGTATTCGAGCTGTGTATTCTGTAAAGTTATAACAGCGGAGGCATTCTACCAAGCCAGCTTGTTGTTTCTTGACATCTGTCAGGGAGGGGACAATTATCCAATGAGGTTACTGCTTCTCGGAGGGCCCTAGTCAACTCCATGCAAACCCTGGCTATGTTTTGAATGCAGAAGGCCCTAGTGACTACCTTGAAGGAATCCAATTCAACAGCGCGGCTGGTGGCTGTATCATTGCTTTCCTCAAAGTACTGGGTTATGTGAGTTAAATGGGCATCACAAAAAACTGGGTCATCTAGCATATCTTTGGATAACTTCTAAGTAGGGACAGGTGGACGAGGAGTGCACCACTCGATGTCTGCTATATGTGCAGCATGGTCTGATAATATGCGTCCCAAGAAGTCTGGAAAAGCCTTGGGATTAGGTCCTAGGTGCACATGAAATGGTCCAAACGGACATATAGGTTGTGTGGGACCGAGTAATGAGAGTATAGGCGTAGATGTGGGTTATGGGCTCTCCATGTATCGAGAAGGGACTACTGCTGCGTCCATCTGGAGAATTGATGGGAGTGTTGGTGAGCTGATGCATGAGGGAGTGGGGGTGAGAATGGTCACAGGAGACATCTAGTACATTGTGGTAATAGCCACCCAGTATCCAGGGGATACCGACCTATTGAACTAGGACTCCTGATAGAGGAGTACAAAATGTAATCTGCTTTGAGTTTGGGGCATATATACAACCAAGGAGGATGCGCTCATCTTCTAAACGGCTTTCAACAAGTACATATCTGCCTTCCTTATCAATCACTGTGTTTTTGGTTTGAAAGAGAGTACCTGGGTGTATCCAGAGCAGCGCGCCCTGGGCATATGTGTAATATGTTGTTCCATGGACCGATCTCTCCATCGCCTGCTAAGACACTAAAGTTCACAACTAGTGAGATGTGTCTCCTCTCCTATAGAAAACTGATGTGCACTTGTTGTCTTTTGATGTATGCGTATAAAGAGTAGTGGCAGCATGCTGAATCCATCCCCACAACATTTAGCGCAGGGAATCGTATGGTGCAGTAGTGTCCATTGGGAAAAGTCAGGCGTGTGTGGTGGATCAAGTGGGGGTTGAAAGCGGATACCCTTTCTGCTGGCCCATTCCGGTCTGCAACAGAGGGGGCTACAAGTCGCTCGTGCTGTGGGAAGAAAAACAACAGGTAGCGAACAACAATACTGTAACCAAAACCAGAGCCTGTAGCCGTGGGCCACATGCCCAAACCGTTGCTCTATGAGCCAGTGCATGGAACAGGGGTGATGGCAGAGTTCCACCTGAAGTGAAGAAGCAATGGGGTATGAGGCGCCAGACAACAGGATGTGGGAGCACACCGCTGACCTCTCAGGCAAGGTTCGCCCCTGGCATTCTGGTAAATGCAGTTTCTTGTAGCTCGCTCCGATATTTTCAAGTGTTTCGCCAAGGTTGGCGCAG